>OX637468.1:31056335-31353125 GCA_951799995.1 Trifolium subterraneum
CTGCCTTACCCATCTTGCATTCGCGAGATTCGTTCTTTTCTTGGTCATGCAGGTTTTTACAGGCGTTTCATAAAAGATTTCAGCAAGATAGCTCTTCCGCTGTCAAACTTGCTAAAGAATGATGTGACTTTTAATTTTGATGATGCATGCAAACAGGCATTTGATTTCTTGAAAAAAGCATTGACTTCAGCTCCCATTATCCAGCCTCCTGACTGGAGCATTCCTTTTGAAATTATGTGTGATGCATCTAACTATGCAGTGGGAGCAGTTCTTGCACAAAGGGTGGAAAAAGCTGCCCATGTTATCTATTATGCTTCTAGGACTTTAGATTCTGCACAGGCTAGTTACACTACCACCGAAAAGGAACTTTTAGCTATTGTTTTTGCACTTGATAAATTCAGATCATATTTGCTAGGTTCCAAGGTTATTGTTTTTACTGAACATGCAGCTTTAAAATACTTGTTAAAGAAGCCTGAAGCAAAACCGAGATTGATTCGGTGGATGTTGTTGCTTCAAGAGTTTGATGTGGACATTAAGGATAAAAGTGGAGCCGAGAATTTAGTGGCTGACCACTTAAGCAGGATTGAGCGTGATGGAGATACCTCTCCCATTCAGGATGACTTCCCTGATGAACAGTTGCTACTTCTACATGGGGTAACTCCTTGGTTTGCTGATATTGTTAATTATCTTGTTGCTAGTGTTTTTCCTGCAGGTGCATCTCAGACACAAATTCATAAACTAAAGAGTGATGCAAAGCATTATGTGTGGGACGATCCATATCTTTGGAAGTTTGGTAATGATCAGGTTATTAGGAGATGTGTCCCCGACTATGAGATTGAATCCATTTTGCATCACTCTCATGCCTCTCAAGTGGGAGGACACTTTGGTCCTCAAAGGACCGCGAGAAAAGTACTAGACTCAGGTTTTTATTGGCCCACCATTTTTAAGGATGCTTATGAGACTTACCGCACTTGCAAGGAGTGCCAAATAGCAGGTATAGCTATCACTCGTAAGAGTGAAATGCCTCAGCAATCTATGCTTTTTTGTGAGGTATTTGATGTATGGGGGATTGACTTTATGGGCCCCTTTCCTATGTCATTTGGATTTCTTTACATTTTACTTGCTGTTGATTATGTTTCAAAGTGGGTTGAGGCTATCCCCACTAGGAATAATGATGCTAGAGTTGTTGCAGATTTTGTCAGGTCTAATATATTTTGCTGGTTCGGAATACCCCGAGCCATCATAAGTGACCAAGGCACTCATTTCTGTAACCGCACCATGGAGGCTCTGCTCCGGAAGTATGGAGTTGTGCACAGAGTCTCTACTGCATACCATCCCCAAACTAATGGGCAAGCTGAGATCTCAAATAGGGAGATCAAACAAATTTTAGAGAAAATGGTGCAACCAAACAGGAAGGATTGGAGCCGCCGTCTAGAAGACGCACTTTGGGCTCAAAGAACAGCTTTCAAGACACCCATAGGGATGTCTCCTTATCGACTTGTGTTTGGTAAGGCATGTCACCTTCCTGTAGAGATTGAACACCGTGCTTATTGGGCGGTGAAGGGCTGTAATATGGAAATGCAAGAAGCAGGTAAAGAAAGAAAACTCCAATTACAACAACTTGAGGAGCTGAGGCTTGAAGCCTATGAAAGCTCTAGAATTTATAAGGAGAAAACTAAGCACTTCCATGATAAGATGATCTCTAGGAAGGAATTCTCTGTGGGCCAACAGGTTTTATTGTTTAACTCCCGCCTTAAACTAATGGCTGGGAAACTTCGATCCAAGTGGATTGGCCCTTTTGTTGTAATTAATGTTTTTCCTTCTGGTGCTATAGAAATAAATAGTACAGGTACAGACAAAGTTTTCAAAGTAAATGGACAGCGGCTGAAGTTGTTCCATGATTCTTCAATGCCTGAAGAAGCACCTGTTGAAGAGCTCTCCGTGGACGAGCCTTCCTACACCCCATCTGCTACACCTTAGCCCCTCGGGTGTGTTCCTTCCTTTACTCTCACTTTATGTTTATTATTACATTGCAGACAATGTCTGGTTTAAGTGTGGGGGAGGGACATTTTACATTATATGTTTAAAAATAAAAATACAAAAATAAATTTCATGAGTAGTCACATGTTTTAGGACTAGAGCAGTATAGCTGTAGGGTTGGTGAAATTTTTGGAAATTTTTGTTTTGATACTTGATATGATGATCTTTGCACCTAAATGCACAACTGCTGAAAACTTGCAAACTTAGTAATGGCTTGATAAGTCTTTAAAATACACAATCATTAGCCTAAGTTATTTGAGTATAGAATACAATGAGAAAGTATGATTAGGACTAAGTTTGGGGGAAAAGCGAGATTACTTGATTGTAGGATCATGGCTAGATTTAATGGTGGGACACTGCATTTCTTTAAAAAAAACTAAAATAAGTTCCTGTGCCTAAAACTGGAGGAACAGTAAGACATATGTGGAGTTCCTGTGCCTGAAACTGGAGGAACAAATGCTGTGTAGGGTGCTCTACTCGGAGTAACAGGTTGGACTCATTACAAGTGAGATCCCGTCAGGTGAAAAGGTAGAGTGGCACCTAAAGCATAACTAAAATGAACTTAAGTAGTGTCCATGCGTATAAAAATCAAAAAAGTCTGTGAGAACATGAAAAGTGCAGCTTCCCCTCAAGCTGAAATCTGAACCCGAACTCTTAATTGTAGGAAGGAAAAAGAAAGCTTAGTATTCTGAATGTGTATTTTAGAGAAGGATCCTGTCATGACTCTGGTTGATAGTAATAGGCAGTACACACACACACGCTTGATCATCATTGATAGTTGACATATAAAAGTTATACCAATCTTTGAAAAACAATCCAAGGCTTGTAGCTTGAATCTTAAAATGTGTTGATTACTTGTGATGTGATTTTCATTTCGAGTTTTGCACGGAGAGCAAAAGCTTAAATGTGGGGGAATTTGATCAGTGCATTTTAATGCACTGTTTAATCACTCTGTGCTAATTTGGTATTTTTATCATGTTTTGTGTTTAGAGTCTAATTTTGCTATTATTTATGTTTTGCTATTTATTTTCGTAATAAACAGTAATTTGACACCTTCTCATTGTGAAGACCATAACTTGGGTTACGAATATCGGATTGAGGCGCGGGAAGATGCGTTAGAAAGCTAAGAGAAAGAGCTACAACTTTCATGTTGAAGCCGAAAGCCAATTTGGAGCGCAAAGGAGTCATATTTACTCGTCATGTTTCAGACTTACAAATATTTAATTAGTTTTCAGCATAACTATATTTTTCGGCCCAATTGTTTTGTGGCCCGTTTTGCTTGCTTATAAAAACCCAAAATTCAGACCTAGGTCACTTCTTACACTACATTCACGAAATTTTATGAACCCTAGAGCAGCCACCACTTGAATGGAGAACTAATTCCTTTTATCAATCCGTTGGTTTAAGAAACTTTGATTCATTATCTTGAGGTTTGATTCTAATGCAATTCCAATTCATGTTTCTATTTCTTTCTCTGTAAATTTCTACTTTATAACTTGCAATTCCTTTATCATTTGATGCTTAATTATATGTAATTCGGTTTGCAAGTTTACGAGATTATTCGAATTAAGTTACCGCTTGTTAAATTTAATTCGGTTAGGAATTTACAAAGTCTATACACTTGTTATAGGATTGATTTGAATTCACGTTTTTATTTTATATTATTGATCGTGATTCTGTGACGCTTGTTTGCTTTATCATAGTCAATTGAACGTTCTGTACGTTCTGTTATAAGCTTTTCAACAGTTCGAATTCATATAAAACTAATTGACGCTTGATTAGTTAGTTTTATGATCAATCAAGGATAGAACTGAAACGAATTTATTCTTTTGCCATGAACCTAGGATAGATAATGAACGAAGTTAGACGAAACCAACGGATTGATTGCTTGCTACTTATTAATTTTCACGAATCTTTATATTTTGTTTCAACCAAACAAAACCCCCATAATTTACAGTTTTTGAATTGTTTCTAATATAGTTAAACTGATTGTGAGTCTTTGGGAAACGACCAAGGTTAACTACCTTGTACTACTTTTTCTTAAAACATTATTTGACCACGAAACGACCGTGATCAAGGAACTTATTGATTTTCTACAAAGGTGCAATATAAGCAACGCTGAAGTGATGCTTTTCCCTCGTTGCAGTGCAGTGTTCGACAAAAAGGCTACTGATGGCCTTAACAAGTTTGTTCCGTTCACTGAGAAGCAAAATTGGCCTAAACCAAGGCCAGTGGTAAGGCAAAATGTGGATGTCCGAAAGCCAATTTATCAAAGGTTAGGCAACCAAAGGACATTTATTCCTCCTAACAAAACCCCAATTAATCAATGGGTTCATGGGAAACCAATGACGCCTATTAAGGGTTTTGTGGAAAAGGGAAACACAAGCATTTCAAGGCCAGAGATTTCTGGTGAGGCCAAGAAATATGCCTACAAAAACAATTACATGGGAAAGAATCCCATGACTAGAACACAATGGAGAAGGAACCAACGCCAAAAAAGGTTGGAAGCCCAAAATGTTCCTAAAATTGATAATAGCAAAGGAAAACATATAGTCGAAATGGTTAAGAGACCATTGAAAGACAGAATCAGTTTTCCAATTTTGACTGAGAAGATCGAAGCAGTTGCTGAAACTGACCAAATGGATGATGATGATCTTCTAGGGTCAGAGAATGATTTCGATGTTCTAGTTGGTGTGGTTTCGATTCTCCCAGCGGAGTATGATGTTCTATCAGAAATCCAAAGCGGAGAAGACGAGTTTGACAGTTCTGAATTGGCTTTACACAAGCCAATGTGTTATTATGTGATGAATAATGGTTGCTTGGAAGAAAAATATAGTCCCTGTTATCAAGAAAAATGGTTCTTTAAGAATATGTATAGATTTTAGGGATTTAAATAATGCTACTCCTAAGGACGAATATCCAATGCTTGTAGCAGAAATGTTAATTGATTCAGCAGCGGGTTTCGAATATTTAAGCATGTTAGATGGATATTCTGGTTATAATCAAATTTTTATTTCTGAAAATGATGTGCCTAAAACTGCTTTTAGATGTCCTGGTGCTCTAGGTACATATGAGTGGGTAGTAATGTCTTTTGGTTTGAAAAACGCTGGGGCAACGTATCAAAGAGCCATGAATTCCATCTTTCATGATTTTATAGATGATTTTATGCAAGTATATATTGATGACATAATTGTTAAATCTTCATCTCAAGATGATCATTTAGATTATCTAAGAAAATCATTCGAAAGAATGAGAAAATATGAATTAAAAATGAATCCATTAAAATGTGCTTTCTGTGTTAATGCAGGAGATTTCCTTGGTTTTGTGGTGCATAAGAAAGGCATCGAAATAAACCAAAACAAGACAAAGGCTATAATGGAGACTAAATCTCCAGCAAACAAGAAGCAACTTCAGTCACTACTTGGAAAGATTAACTTCTTGAGAAGATTTATATCAAATCTAAGTGGTAAAGCTCAGCATTTTTCACCACTACTTCGACTAAAGAAAGAAGAAATCTTTACTTGGGGGCAAGATCAACAAAAGGCATTTGATGAGAAAAAAGTTTATTTGTCAAATCCACCAACTCTGATGCCTCCAATAAGAAACAAGTTTATGAAGTTGTATATTTCAGCATCAGACTCAACTCTTGGTAGTATGCTTGCACAGGAGGATGAAAATGGAGATGAAAAAGCCATTTATTATTTAAGTAGAGTACTTAATGATGCTGAAACTAGATATACTAGTATAGAAAAACTTTGTCTTTGTCTATATTTTTCATGTATGAAACTAAAGCATTATATAAAGCCTATTGAAGTTTGTGTTTATTCTCGTTTTGATGTTATTAAACACATGTTATCAAAGCCAATTTTACATAGTCGAATTGGAAAATGGGTTTTGGCTCTCACTGAATATTCATTAACTTATAAACCTTTGAAAGCAGTCAAAGGTCAAATTGTGGCTGATTTTATAGTGGATCATTCTGTGATCGAAATACCACAACAGTATGTGGAAACTTAGCCTTGGATTTTATATTTCGATGGTTCCAAACATAAACTTGGAACTGGAATTGGATTGTTAATAATTTCTCCATTAAAAATTCCAACTAAGTTCAAATATAAAATCAAGGGTCTTTGCTCAAATAACGAAGCGGAATATGAAGATTTAATAGCAGGTCTAGAAATTTTAATAGACTTGGGGGCAAAGAACATAAAAATAAAAGGAGATTCAGAGTTGGTATTGAAACAATTAACACAAGAATATAAGTGTGTGAAAGAACATCTTGTAAAGTATTTCGAAACTGCAAGCCAACTTTTACGATGTTTCGATACAGTGGATTTCAAACATGTTCCTAGATTACAAAATCAAGAAGCAAATGACTTAGCTCAAATTGCTTCAGGATACAAGGTATCAAAGGAACAATTATTTGAGTTAATATAAATTAAAGAAAAATTGGTATCTAATGATCTATTGTTGCCAAACTTATCAATGCCAAAACTTGTGGGGGCAGATGTACCACAAGAAATTATTGATAATGAATGTTTAGACGAAAAGAAATTCCAAATTTTGGCAATTGACAATTTAATAGACACTGATTGGAGAAAACTAATTGTAGAATACCTACAAAATCCAACGAGTGATACTGCTCGAAAGATCAAGTACAGAGCTTTAAGCTATGTTATTATTGGAGATAATTTGTTTAAAAAGATGTTTGAAGGAGTCTTACTTAAATGTTTAAACGAATCAGAAGCTTATATGGCCATTTCTGAAACACATAGTGGAGCTTGTGGATTTCATCAAGCAGGTCATAAAATTAAATGGTTACTTTTTCGACAAGGGTTATATTGGCCTTCTATGTTAAAAGATTGCATAGAATTTGCTAAAGGTTACCAAGATTGTCAAAGACATGCAGGAATACAACACGTGCCTGCAAGTGAACTACATTCCATTGTTAAACCATGGCCATTCAGAGGATGGACTTTGGATTTAATTGGCGAAATAAAACCTGCTTCATCAAAAAATTAGAGATACATCATAGTTGGAGTAGATTATTTTACAAAATGGATTGAGGCAATACCTATGCAAAATGTGGATCAAGAAGCAGTGATCAGTTTCATCCAAAAACATATTATATATAGGTTTGGAATTTCTGAAACTATCACTACTGACCAAGGTTCAGTTTTTACTGGTCGAAAAATGCAAGAATTTGCAAAGCAAACTGGTTTTCGTTTGCTAACTTCGACACCATACTATGCACAAGCAAATGGTCAGGTCGAAGCAGCCAATAAAATCCTCATTGGATTAATTAAAAAACATATTGCCCAAAAACCTAGAAATTGGAATAATACTTTAGATCAAGTATTATAGGCATGTAGAAACTCTCCAAAAGAATCAACAAATACTACACCCTTTCGTTTGACATATGGTCACGACGCAGTTTTACCAGTCGAAATACATTTGCAGTCATTTAGAATCCAAAGGCAAATCGAAATACCAAGTGACCATTATCTGAACATGATGTTAGATGAATTAGTTGATTTAGATGAGGAAAGAATAAGAGCTTTGGAAAAGTTAACTCAGCAAAAAGAGAAAATAGCCAAAGTTTATAACAAAAAGATTAAGTCGAAAACCTTTAATATTGGAGAGCTAGTTTGGAAAACCATTCTGCCTATGGATCGAAAGGATAGAATTTTAGGAAAATGGTCACCCAACTGGGAAGGTCCTTTTAAAATTTCACAAGTATTCTCTAATGGCGCATATGAAATCGAAGAATTAACTCTTGAAAAGCGTACATTGAATATAAATGGTAAATATTTGAAAAAATATAAGCCAACATTATGTGAGATACACATAAGCGCAGAATAGAAAAATAGTGAAATCGAAATGGCAAAAAACATAGTAAATTGCCACAAAACAGGATATTCTCAAATAATACAAATTTGTTTAAACCAATCAAATAATCGAAATTGTATTCCAAATTAAAAGGGTACAAAAATTGGTTACATTTGAAACCATCTACGGTTTTATTTGGCCTAATAGAAATCTATCCTAATGCATCTTTATTTTAAACAGCAAAGAGAAAAGCAGGAAAGAAAGTGCAACCATTGATCTTTCCCAACTGGTTGAGAAGTTCCACCACACAAGGAACAATTCCCAACAGCAGTAAGGTGGATCAATCCAACTCACTTCATCTTCGAAGAACTGGACTCAAGGTCCTTCTCTTTCTCATGAGAAGAGTTGGTAGAATCCTCGGCCATTATAAGGGAATCATCATGATCTGGGCAGAGATCTTCTTATGGGACGTAAGTCTTCAAAAATTCAGCATAATCTGAGTCAATCTCATCTGAACCAGAATCATCGTGTTCTTGGACATGGCGTTGAGATCGTGTTTGAATCTTGTGAGAAGATTGGCTAGGTTTAGTTTTGGGAGTTTGATTTTTCTTGCGTTTAGAAACAGAAGAAGGTTTGGTTGTTTTCTTAACAGAAACAACGCCTTTAGACTTTCCTTTCATGGTTTCTTGAAGAAAGGAAGAAGGTTGAAGAAAGGAAGAATGTTGGAAAATATGTGGAATGAGAAAACACAAAGGGAACGTCTCTTTTTATAGGGAAAATCTGAGTTTGTTGGCAGTTAGAATTCCCCTTGTTTCTCACAAATAATAAATATGGATTGACTTGACCATCTTGAAAAAAGAGTCATACACGGTTTTTGAAAAATCTTTGGCAGTTACGAAGACCTAGGAATGAAAAAGATTTCTCGCCGTTAATCACGAGGTTTTAGATACAAAAAAAAGATAAGTTTCATTTTAACTTAAAATTTTATTCGAAGCAACAAAGGCCCTTTCCAAATAATTCGAAAATATCATAAAAAACGGGAAAATCAAATGGCAAACAAATAATAATTTGCCACAAAATGAGCGTTGTCAGGATACAAGTTGAAATATTCGAAAGACAATAAAAATTGTTCAACAATATAAAGAACAAATGAAACATCAAGTCTTTAAGGATTCGACTTCAAAGAATTGTAGTGAGCCTTGATCAAGTTGATTTCGACTTCGATGACTTGAACAGAAGCTTGAAGGGATTTGATTTCTTCATCCAAGGCTTCAGAAGCACTGAAATAACTTAACCCTTTCCTTGCTTCTTTGTCAATAGCTTTTTGACGAGCAGTAGAGGCAGCTTCATCCATGGCATCACATTTTTTCTCCTCTTCTGAAATAAGGAGTTGGCGCCTAGCAATCTCAGCTTCGAAATTGGTTATTTCCTCTTTCCACTGCTGTATCTTCGAATTTCTCTCTTGGCGTTCTTTCCCATGGATAACTTGCTCTAATCTCATTTTTTTCAACCTTCTCGATAGAACTGTTAGCCTTATCAAAGACAGCAGCTTGAGCGATTTTTTGATGGCTTATTCGTCCAATGGTATATCCTTTTTTCTGAACAGCTTTAGCAAGATTCTCAATAATGGATTCGAGTTGAATAACTTTGTTCAGAGTGGCTTCATCAGTAAGAGGGTTATGAAACTTACTCAAAAAATTCTTATGAGCACAAGCTTCACTAGGATTTTCTTCGATGGAAGCCAAGACATTACCATTGATATAATCACGATGTAGCTTCGAAATCATTGAGTCTTGGCGAACAGATTGTTTAATGCCAGCATCACTTTGACTGGAACTACCTCCAGTTTCATTGCTTGAGCTTCGAGCTGGTTCCCATTTCTTTGCCATCAACAATTGCAAAGCAACGTCAGGTTTTTCAGCCTTCAAGCTTTCGAAGTCCCCTTCTGACATTCCAAGGCTAGCTGACAATTTTGTAGTAGAAGTCTTTGGAAGAATTGACGAACCTCCAATTACAGCCTCTGGCATATCTTCATCAGAATTGGATACTTCGAAATCCAAATGTTCATTGGAAGTATCTGGATTTGCCTGAGAAGCAGAATTGTTATCCACAAATTCCTCTTTCTTGCTACTTTCAACAGGATCAAGTTGAGTTGTCTCTTTGGAAATTGTTTCTTCCTGCTTTTTGGGATCATCAGTCGAAACATCATTGTCTGGAATGTGATCCTTTTGGGTTTCATTATTTTGATCTTTGATTACATCCTAAAATAGGAAATATGTATGAGAGAGAGTTTCGAAAACAAAAAACGAAATAAATATTCGGAAAATGGACCAGTAAAACTTACATTGTTGTTTCCATCATCAGGGTTTTGTTGCTCCTCAACTCTAACAGTTTCTTCGACCACAATTTCTTCGACAAATTATTCAGGAATAGGTGTTGATGGCCTTTCAGGATCCTTAGCAGGAATTGAATCATGGGATTTCAATTGAGCTTTCTCATCAGGAGAATGAGACTTGGTTTTCTTCTTTTTCTTCTTATGAGTCTTCTCATCAGAAGATTTTGATTTCTTTTTCTTCTTCTTTTTCTCTCCATCACCGGAGCCTGACTCTTTTTCATTGGCGTTTTCGATGTTTATATCAGCATCGGCCTTGTCTGAAGATTCTGTGGTCGAAGGGTCATAGTTAATTATTTGTCCTCCAATTTCGAAAACTATTTAAAAAAAGAAAATGATATCTTTCTTCGATGATTGGGCTTTTGAAGGACCAACGACTTCAACATCAGGTTTTTCCACTGAGATAGTAGATTTTTCAGCGGGTTTTCTTTGGAGAGGAATCTCAACTTCTTCTTCCTTTAGTTATAAAAAAAAAAAAAAAAACTATGTTCAATACAAGGAAAATGGAAAACATTGATAGAAGAAAAGAAAGGTTGAAAACACGAACCGAAGCATCACTAGAAATGGTAACGGTTTCTCTAGTTATCTTCGTCTTGTTGGTGTCAGTCGAACTAGCAGCTCTCTTTACACCCTAAAAAGAGAAATGACAGTTTTAGAATCGTGAGGCTATATTTACTTCGACGAATACAAAGTTCAAATTAAAAGAAATTTACCCTCTTCCCTTCAGCAGGTTTGGTCGAAGTGCTGTTTGTTTTCTTGACAATATTTATTGCCTCACTTAACATTTTCTTGGTAACTAGAGAAAAAAAAAAAAAAAAACAAATTGAATGTTAGTTTAATGATATCCATAAAAAGAAACGAAAAACGATAAAAAGGGATGAAGGCCATTACCTCCTTGCTTCGATTTTTTGGGTTTTTCCACAATAGGCCTAGCAAATCCTTCCTTCAGTGATTTTGAGATATTTCCTGAAAGAACCTTCGGAAATACCAGAGTCCATGAACATGTCTTTTTGATTTTCGAATAAACTCCTTGGTCGAATCTGACTAAAGCCAAATTGCCTTGATACTAAATTTGGTTGGTACCCAACCAAACCAAAATTTTTGGCCATAGAGCCAATCCTACAGGAGAGCAATGCTGGTTCGAGATAAGTAGACCAAAGTTCATCTACTTCATCATCTAAATCAGGGTCAGTGGGTGGAAACTCATCAGTATATCAATTTGGTCCTATATCTCTAGTCGAAAACGGAGCATGTTGAGATCTAAAATTATCAAAGTTCAGAAAAACTTTGACATATTTCATGAAAAGGGTCTTAGGATCATTTTCAATAAAGATTGGGGTCAACCAGACCGTCCTCATTCCTTCGAAAGTCCTTTCTTGAATTTGGGGTTTTCTACTTTCAGGGATGGTGAAACCTATTTCTTGCTCGAAAGTAGCGCATAGCCACATTTGAAGTAACCACATAGGTCCAGCTACTAAAAAGGTCGAACCACCCTCTGATCTTTTGATTTCATCACAAGCTGCCCCTATAGATTCATAAAGGACAGCCAGGATTAACTTGCCAAGGCTGAAATGCTTACCTTCATGGATTTGAATAGCCATAGGTACAAACATTTTGGCTATCTGAAGTGATCGGGAACAGAAAACATAATGAGACAACCACAAAGTTAAAAAAGCTATGTGTTCAACATTCGAAACTTCAGCTTCATCTGTGTGATGCTTCTGTATATATTTGGTAAAAGAAAGTTCGTCATAATCGAATTCAATATTATCACCAGTGTTGGCTGGATCGAAGGTTTCCCCTACTGGTCGAAGACTAGTTAAGGCAGCAACATCTAGGAGTGTTGGGGTCATCATCCCACAAGGGAATTGAAAGGTGTTGGTGAATTTTTCATAAAAATGCATAGCAGCTATTAATAGTTCAGGATGATATTGAGGGTCATATCGAGAAAGCTGGATCAAGTCATAAATCCCAGAACTTTGCCAATACTCTTAATATTCTTTCTCGACTCGATCTAACCAAGGGATGTAATGTTTATTGGGTATCGAAGGCGCTGACCTAAATAATTTGTTCCTAACATTCATGTAACCTAATTGAAAGGGTTTTGCCTCAAAAATTGGCGGTTCACAAGATTTGTAGCAAGGAAATAATTCACTTACCTTAAGAGATAGAGATTTCTCATCTGGTGTTGGACCTCCAAATGCGAAAACGTTCCTTTCCACAGCAAAAGGAATCATGAGTTCGGAATGCCAGATTTTGGTTGTTTCTTCATCACCATGAGGTTGAGGTACCATTGGTTCTTTCTCATCAAATCGGATGAATTTTTTCCATTTTCCAGCAAAAGGAACTTCTTGTCGTTTCTTTTCAGACATGATTTGGAAAAAAGGTTAGTGTTTTTAAATCGTTGAGAATGCAAAGATTTAGAAACTAAAACTTTGAGATCTAAACCGGTTGAAGTTAAAATTAAAGTTTTTAGAAGAGTTTGAGAGATATGTAACAATGGTGAAAAGTTCAGAAAACCTCAAATGAGGAAGAAGAACACTATTTATAATGTTCGGAATTAGTCCCCATTTATTTAAATAAAAAAGAAAAAGATGCTTTTTGCATTTTTCTTTCAACTTCCTGATGTGCCACGTCTCCCACTAAAAGTGAAAAAGTGGACGCATTTATGGTAGTGGACAAAATGTGACAGTTGACAAGACTAATGATGACTATGACGTCATCAATATTTCTAGAAAACGTGAAGAAATTTGTTTTAAAAAATGAAACGTTTCAGTGCTTAAAATGCCAATATTGTTTCTTTCGAACTAAAACTTCTCAAAATCGAAACTGGCATTTTGGGGGCAATTTGTTATCCCATATTTTGGTCAAGTCAAAATATGCAATAAATGTTTATTAGTCAAGTTTGACATTTAAGGAAATATGTCATGTTTGAAAATACATTTGTAAAATGGCATTAAAACCTTTCAAAAGTCAAAGGTCCCTTATTTCGATTTTTCTTATAATAAAATCGAAAGGAGTATTCAGGATCGAAAGAAAGAAACATGTCGAGATATAGGATTTCTTGTCATTTCGATCCACGGTTCGACTTCGATTTCGCCAACGGTTGCATTGTTTCAAATTGAAGATACGTCATCAAGGAACATGGCCACGTGTCAAGATACGTGTTTGTAACCGTCATTTAGCAGTTAAGGTTTTAGGCTATAAATATAAGTTTAGAAGTCGAATTCAAGGTCACAAAATTCACATACGAAATCCTAAAAAACTCACAATGCTCATGTTATCAAGAAAGCTGAGTGAAAAAAAGTATGATTCTGTGAACCTTCTATTGTAAATTATTTACAGTTTATGCAAATTTACTTTTCTCGAAGTCTTTTGTCTTTAAAAGTTTATTCACTTTACTGATTTACATAAAATTTGTTTGTTTGTGAATCTTTCGTAAACATCAAGTTTTATTTCAAACTGTATGAAATTGTGAACACATATGAAAACTGTAAAAAATGTTTACTTCTTTAATAATGAACGCACAGAATTATAGTTAACGAACACTTTTTTAACCCTAAACTAACAAGAAGGTTCCCGTTGAGTACAACGGATGTGAGGGGTGCTAATACCTTCCCCTCGCATAATCGACTCCCGAACCCGACATTGGTTGCGATGACCATGTATTAGCCATATTTAGGTTTTATCGATATTTTCCTTTTCCTTCGGGAATAAATATAGTTCGGTGGCGACTCTGTGTTTCATTTCGCGCGTATGTACGCTCGGGCGTTTTTTGCGGCGCGACAGCTAGTCGCTTATTATTGGGCAGTTTAAGTATGGTGTTACATCATCCGTTTGTTGTCTAAGAGACATCACATATGTGTTTGTCAAATTTTAGGGTATAAATCTACCCTGATTTCCCACTGCCGAAGTCAAAGGGGAAAACATATTTGGAACATCATTATTAGAATTATGAAGGCCAAACATTAATGACGTAGGCATGCCATATGGAGGATCATTATTTGGCAATCGAAAAGGACGTATAGGGCTCCTGTTGTCACCATTCATTGGTTGTGAAGGGTTTCCTCCACCCAATTGTACGGACGGTGACGATATTGAATGAGCCATTGTCATATTCGCCATTTGAGCAGTTACTCCCATTTTTTCCAATACTACAGAAGGGTCGGTCGAACCCACTGGATTTGAATTTTGGCTAAGGATCGTGGATCCATTCCCAGAACCTATGTTAACATTACTACCAGAAGGTTGTGATGGGTGTCCTTCCGGAATTGATTGGTTTGTGTTTAGACTACTTGATGGTCTAACCATTTTCTTACGAGTTTTATAACTTTCGAAATCTGGTATAGATTTACCACTTCTCAAATGCATGAAAGAAATCACAAACAACTAATTTTTACTAATAAAGAAATAACGAAGGAAAATTTTTCTCTCCTTTTTTTTTTTAAACAGAAAAAAATAGAAAGGATTGTAAAATAAAACAAAAACACACAAAATCAAAGTTTAATTATTGGTAAGATCAACTAGTAAATCTGATTTTTGGTAAACAAGCGCTAGTTTAATTATTGGTAAGATCAACTAGTAAATCTTAGGGCATGTTTGTGCATTCATGGTTTAAAAAGCAATTAAAGTGCATAATTCAAAGTTTCTTTAAAGGAAAAAGTTCTTGTAAATGTAAATAAGCATGAAACAGTAAAATGTTTTGAATAAAAAGGTTTGCAGGAAACTAAATTGTAAATTTAAAAGGAAGGCACAAGATTCATTCGAAATGAATGAATCATTTAAAACAATTGATTAAAGATATATATTAGAATATCAAATTGCATGGAATTGTAAATGTTTACAAGTAAGAGTGGTTCACAGAATCATACATTTTTCTTACGTCGCTCATTTCGCTCGAACGCATGGGTACTCTAAGTTTTTGTAAGGATTTTTAGTATGTGAATTTGTGACCCTGATTTCGACTACAAAACTAATATATATAGACTATGAATCCTAACTGCTAACAACGGTTACATTTTATTATTTTGACGCGTGTCCTTGCTTCTTGATGCGTTGTCTTCAGTTGAATCTATGCATCCGTTGAAATAAGTCGAAATCGAAATGAAAGTGAACCAATCGAAATACTTAGTCTAAAAACTAAGATTTCTCTTTGAAATCGAAGGAAACTTTGATTGTTAATTTATTTCGATTTGTAACGAAATCGAAACGAAAGTGAAAAATCTTTAAATAGATTTTCTTACTTTATAAATATATATTTATCTAATTAGATCAACTTTTATTTCATATTCTATTTTAACAAAAATATGAGATAACACAACCTTGAATTCTGACTCTTTTTTATTCCAGTCACCAGAACTCTGAGTGAGTTCTTCTGAAGTAATCCTGGGCGCTGAAGTACTTGCCTCTGAGACATTTTCAGATTTTTGAACTTTTGCCTCTAAGTCTTCTTCAGGTTCTGAGACAATCATTGCTTTATCTTTTGCATCCTTAGGTAAGAAAACAGTGTATAGATGAGGATAGCATTTCTTTAAACAAATGGAGGTGTTAGGAGTTCTGTTACAACATCCAAGACCTTCACCTTCATTTTTGCAGTTGTAAAAAAGCATAGAAACAATTATACTTTGATCCATAGTTTTCTGACTAAATTCATGAAACTCAATTTCAAATTCATCATAAGGTTTATTGCAAGTGGCACAACCTTTTTCAATGTTTTTTATTCTGACTATAGAATCATTATAAAGATTTTGAAATTTATGTGCTCTTTTTGACATTTCATCATACTTGATTAGTGCATTTTGATGCACATTCTTCTACTATTGTACTTAGACATTTCTCTAGTTTGTTTTATTATTTTTACTATTTTATTGTGTTTTTAGATTTAAGTCTATTTTTGTCTTTATTTTATTTTCGTATTTAATTTTCAGCATTAGTAGCTATTTAATACATGTTCGCTGTGTTGATCATAACTTGAGCTATGGGTAACGGATTGAGGCGCGGGAATATGTGTTGGAAAGCTAAGAGACATAGCTAGAAGTGTTGTGATGATTGGAAGAGTTGTTTCGAAGTGCAAGAGTCTCTAATAATTCATTGAAGATTTCGAACTTAGTGGAGACTTAATTTTGGCCTTTTGTTTCTTTGGCCTTTGAATTTCACTCCTTCTCCTATATATACAACTCAAACCAGAAATAGATATATACAATATATTCAGCAAAGTACTTTTCACAAATTTAGAAAAAGCTACAATGTTCATGGAAAACTAATCTCAAGGCAATTTCCATTGATCATAGGTTCCATCATACTTTGAGGTTATTCTAATTTCAATCAAGTTTCTATTCCTTTCAATGTTGTTATGTGATCATTGTTTTCTTAATTCAATTATCATATAGTAGTATTGATTCAATTCGGTTGTTGTATGCTCCTTTACCGTGATCACGTTAGCGTAGCTTCTTCGTTATCGTGCTTGGTTAATTCACGTTTGCTTAATTCGTGAGGGCTTAAATATGTTTGCTTAATTTGGATATTAGGAGCTTACATCACATAAAACTTGTTGCGCTTGCGAATGAGTTTTATAATCGAATATGAATAGATAGGAGATTGGAATTATAATCAATGATAAGTCGGAACCGAGGTCAGCGGATTATCCGCTTTAGTTTATTTTATAATCACTTATTACTATATTTTAGTGTTTATTCGATTGTTATTTTTACCAATTAGTAAATCAGAGGTCCTTGTGAGACGACCAAGGTTTAACTACCTTGTTACTATATTTTATAATTTTAATTAATTTTGACCGCGTACGACAGCAATCAATACTTGATTTTGAAACCATTTAATTCTGATGAAACGTCAACAAACCTTATCATGGATTTCTTAAGATAAATCATTAATTTTTCTTTGGTGTAATTAGTCGATACCACATCTAGATCATCATCATTATCAGAGTCTTGATCAGGTTCTGAGTCGTCACAAGAATCAGCATCCAAGTCAGCGTCAGCCATGAGAGCTAGATTGGATTCTTCTTCTTCTTCATCAGACGATAAACTCAGATTTTCGAAGGTTGCCATAAGACTCTTCTGAAATTTTCTTCTAAATCTGTCCCTTTTGTCATTTATTTTCTTGTTTACATCTTTTGACCCTTCAGGACAATCTGCCATGAAATGTCCATTTTTCTTGCACTTGAAACATGTCTTGTCTTCCTTGTTGAACATGTTTCTTGAGCTGCTCCCTTTGTTATTTCTACTGAAGCTTTTCTTGGCCCATTTTTTAAAGTTCTTGGTGAAGTATGCAAACTCATCATCATCTTGATCTTCTTCTTCTTGGTCATCTATGGAAGATTCTTCATCAATCTCCATAGTTTTGGCCTTAAGTGCCCTAGATGATTTCTTGGTTGATGGCAAAGTCACTGACCTTACTTTCTTCTTTTCTACATGAGCGTTCAAGACCAACTCATGGCTCTTAAAATTACCGATTAGTGACTCAAGGTTAATACTATCAAGATCTTTAGCTTCTTCAATGACTATGACTTTAGGTCTCCATTTGTCAGTTAAGCTATTCACAATCTTCCACACATGATCAGAGGTTGTATAACTCTTTTTGAGTACTCTTAGATTAGATACAAGAACTTGAAACCTAGAGAACATAGTTTCAATGTCTTCATCAGGCTTCATTGCAAAGAGTTCATACTGTTGTACCAAGAGTCTAGCTTTTGCATTTTGAACTTGTTTGTTTCCATCATATGTTGCACATAATGAGTCATATATAGCCTTAGCTGTAGATTTATTACCAATTTTTGTGTACTCATCGTGTGAGATGGAAAACATCATGATGTTCTTCACCTTGTTGTGCTTTGCAAAGATTTTCTTATCAGCAGTGGATAATGCTCTTTTCTGAGTGAGAGTTATTTTTCCATCAATTCCTATTCCATTAATAGGAACTCCTTCTTCTACTAAATCTCATAACTCATCATCTATACCATTTATATAGTGATCGATACTATCTTTCCACCATTCAAACCTTGTGGCATCTCCACTGAACATAGGAGCTTTCTTGTTGTTGGATTCATACTTGGATGAAGAATTCATCTTGTCGTAATCAAAATCAACTCTTGAGAGATTAGTGGTGTGAGATGAATTATTGTTAGATGAATTTTCTCCAAACATGAAGTGATTTTCAGATCTTGTAATATCTCACTGTTAGGTGATTGTCAACAGAACCGGACTCTACATACCAATTGAAGGTGTGAAAAACACAAGAATGGGGGGGGGGGGGATTTGAATTGTGTTTTAGGTTTTAAAAACGTTTTCTAAAGAGTGTGAGTTGCAGCGAAATAGAACACAATATCAAAACAAGATAAGAAACGATGAACACAAAAAAATTATACTGGTTCCTCCCACAAACGAGAGTAGTCCAGTTCTCTTGGACTAACAAGAGATTTCACTATAATCACTAAGATTATACAGTTGCTCAAGCACACAAGCAAGAGACTTCACAAATTGCTCAAGCACACAAGCAAGAGACTTCAACACTTTTCTCAAGCACACAAGAAAGAGACTTCAAATTGCTCAAGCACACAAGCAAGGGACTTGACAAAATCTTATACAAGATAAGATAGTGTACAGTAAATACACCTAAGACTTTAACTCTTTCTAATAAAAACAAATACAGAGTATCAGAACTTCTTGAATCTGGAGCTTTAAGAGTTTAAGTCTTGTGCAAGTGTTTTCTAGGTATAGCTTGAGTATGCAGGAGTGAGTAGTTTTTCAGTTATCGCTCAGTGTTGTATCTTTCACGATCTCTCAAGTCTTCTATATATAGGCAATGACAATGTGGACGTTGAGGATGACCGTTGAGTAGAGATAGAGATAGCGCAATCGTAGTCGTATTGGTAGTGGAGCTTTAACCTTATTCCAAAAGAGGTAAAGAGCTATTACTGCTAGCGCTTTGAAGACTTCAGTGTTTGCCCAGAAGAATTAAAATTTTCCATTTGTCTAGACGCTCATCTTTGACTTATGACAAGGTCACATATTGATATAAGAGTGGAGGAGACTTGAATCTGATACTAGCTCATCTGAATGGGACAACTTATGCCTTCGTCATTTTGCTTCTGAGTCCAATTGCTTCTGAATGTCTTTAATGCTTCTGAATGAATTCAGAGCTTCTAACTTGCAGTCAGACTCTATTCTCTTTTTAAATTCCTGCATACTTAAAATAAAATATTAGTATTCAATTGTGCATTTAATACTTTGTTATCTTCAAAACTTTAACAAGTTCTTGGAATTTGTCTTAAAACCATTTTTTTTTCCAACAATAAATATGTGTCTTTTGATTATTAATCTTCGTGTTTGATGAGAAAACTTTACCCACAACTTAGTCCTCTATAACTTAATCATATATAATACTATATCTTATGTTTTTATTCATGTTTGTTTTGTTTCACTAGTTTTTCATAATAATTATACAAATCACATCAAATTCACCAATATGTAATCAATAAAAGTAAAAATAGACTATTTTTATTTAACTTCATCAATATAATTTAACATAAATAAGTTACATCAATCCATGAGTCTCAAAATACACATTACAATAAAAAAATCTTAAATAAATTAGTTTGAATAAAGCATAATCCAATAATCTACGTTGTCGACAGAATCATCCATGTTGTTAGAGTCATCCTCCTCATAGTTTTGATGGCAATGGTGTTGGTCGCCCTTGAAAGACACAACAATATGCGCCAAATTTTTCAGTTGTCTCCAAATCTTCATAGAAATTTCCTTGAGTTTTTCTCCCCAAGTAGATTCAACTGTTTAACCGAGATGCGAGGCAAACCTTGTTGGTGCCACTACCAGATTCATGCCCTACTTGGGAGGCTTGTTTTTTCTTCTCTTGAAATGATCCCTAATCAAGTAAAAACAATGTAAAGCCTATATACATTATTTGTAAAGAAAATCAAATAAAAGGAATATGTTTTCTCAGCTCTATCGTCCAAAAACCAACACAACAAAAGCTTAACACAACCATGAAATGTAGTTACAATAAATGAAGCAAAACAATAATTTAAAACTAACTTTTATATAAGATAATAAACATTTAAATAAATTCTTTCTTAATCCTTTTATGTATTCCAAACATATCCAACTCTTAGGTTTGTTGAACACTCTTCTATAACAAACATTTTATCTTAGACAATCTTCGTAGCGCACATTGTAACATACTTGGAAAGATTCACATGCGTCAAGGATTATATGATTGTCTTTTGTCTATGCACGATGTCCTACGCAAGCTGGGACATCGTGTTCAACATGTTGCCCTGAGACATCTGTCTTCAACATGTTGCTGATGCTGGGCAAGATGTCCTACTCATGATGAGACATCTAATCCATCATGTTGCATTTGCACAATAAGTTTTTTTTTTTGGTAAACCAAAGGTATCTTCTGCGCGCAACTGCAAAGACTAATCCCCTCGAGGTAACTGAGATCCATTTAAGGGGTTGACCTCTCACAACAAATGCTTCTCCATGCGCGCCGACCGGGGATCGAACCCAAGCATATAATGCAGCCAACCATAGGAACTACAATGTGGTGCTCTCTTTCTCAATTTTTCTATACCTATAACAACCTCTATTTATAGAAAAATATATGAATAAATAACAGAAACAAATATGTTTTAAAATAAAATGGAATGCAAGTCATATATGCTTCAAAAAACTAATTTTTCGACAAAATCAGCAAAACAACACATGTTGTCACGCGGCCTGCGCCTAGCGCAGCTGCCAGGAGCTCAAGCTCCACCAAGTCTGTCAATTGGCCTAGTGTAGGACATGTTGCGCCTAGCACAGGTTTAAGTAGCTCCAGCGACGATTTCTGACTTCTGAAGTGAAATTTCAAGGCATATTTCAACACTATCCAAAAGATCCCTCGCATCCTTGACGTCACGGAACATTACAAATCCAAACCTCCTCCCCTGTTTATTGAGTTTATTCGGAATATAAACCTCTCCAACACGTTCGAAACGTGAAAACTTCGGTCAGAGATCCACCGCTTTTACATCGTCCAAGAGATAGAATCGTGGTTTGCCACCTCTCTCCACACCCTCTCTCTTCTTTCTCTCTCATGTTTCTAAAGTAAAATAAAGAAAATTTAAGCTTGATTATCTTTAGAGATGTTACGGTTTAATTTACCTAATTGTATTGGAAATAATTTCTTTAGAAATAGATGTTGATTATCTTCTTTCGTATTTCATTAACGTTTTAGCTTTGTATGTAGGACTGACAATGAACCGAACCAACTCGAAAATAGTTCGAGATTTGATTCGATAATTAATTCGTTGAACTTGGTTCGTGAACCAAATGGGTCGAACTTGAGTTGAAAATTAAGCTCGTTAAATAAATGAGACACAATATAATATGTGTTAATATATGTGGACAATTCAAGTCCACATTCCAATATTATCCGGATGAAACACAATTTAACACTACAGCTTTATCATACAAAATGATAGCATTGGTTATAGCATGGTTGATCTAAGTATCAAACCACAATTTCATATATGGTAGTACATTTATTCTAGGGCTGACAATGAACCGAACCAACTTGAAAATAGTTCGAGACTCGATGCGATTCGATAATTAACTCGTTGAACTTGGTTCATGAACCAAATGAGTTGAACTTGAGTTGGAAATTAAACTCGTTAAATAAATGAGTCAAGTCAAGTTTAAGCGAGTTCGACTCGACTATATTCGTAGGCACTGCATGTACATTTTTTTCTGTCATCAAGTTTTATCTGACTCCATTTTCCCGATAAAAGTCCCCCATAAATATTTGTTCTCTATTGCAATTTTTAATAATAGATATTATTTAATTATTTGGAAATTATACTATTTTTTTTTCTCTTTCTAACGTTTCTCTTGTTTGTGAGAATATCAAAATCTTGTGTCGAAAGTGTTGTGAGTCTTTGACCACAATTCTTGTTCTAACTTAATACACGAATATTATAAAGATTTATCCTTATTTTATTTCTATAAAAATGATAAAATATAACATTTCATTAAAATTAAAAAACTGTAGTAATATTATTTTTAATTGAAATTACAAAAACTGTTTTGAAAAGGACAGTTATCAAACATAAATCTCTTATATGTTTGGATTACAACAACAAGCAACCGTGCCACTGTCACAATGTCCACCAAAATGAAAGCCCATTGTTTTACATTGACCGGAACATTTAAATGAATCATTTGGACAACTCCCAGAAATAAAGCAATTACTTGAAGCTTCAGCTACAATAAATTAAACGTTATTAGAAATATCATCTAGTATACAAGATATTGTCATTTCGAATCGAAGGTATAAATTTTCATAAAAAATATATCGAAAAGTCAAAATCTAAAAAAAAATAGGAATTTAAAACACATTTTTCAAATTCTACAACTCCAAGACATTTTATTGATAAGATAACAAAATTAAGTAAAGAACTAGTTTATTACCGGTAAACACCACCAAAGCAAGACACATAATTGCAATGGTAAGAAAGAGAATATTGAGGTGGGTTGCCATTATTTTTTGATAGAATGAGAATTAACTTCTTACAATAGCCTATTTAAAGGCACAAGCCAAATTAATTAATGTGCATTGCATTTTGCTTTAAGCTCAACAAAACATAATTAAGGTCAATAAAAATTACATTTATAAAGAAAAAAAATTATATACGTTCAACAAAATTTACATTTTTATTATATATAGCATATTTTATTTTTTGACCCTATCCTCAACCAAATTTTAAATGTTGTTAATAAGTTCAACAAAACATAATTAAGGTCAACAAAATTTACGTTTTTTTAACCCATACATAATAAAAATTTAAAGCATTAATTAAGGTCAACAAAATTGTATACGGTCAACAAGATTTACGTTTTTACTATATATAGTATATTTTATTTTTTGACCGTATCCTCAACCAAATTTTAAATGTTTTTTAATCAAAAAATTTGTTTCCTACTAAAGACATTCCGTCATATTAAGTTTTTAAATATTCAGTAAATGAAATTATGTTCTTTAAGGGGCATATGTCTTACATGTTGTCTGCGATAATTTTACAATTTTAAAAATGTCTTAGACAATATTTACAACAATTGCGATGCAGGATATAAATACTGAAAGCAAGTATAAAGGACACAATAAATTGCTAACTCAGCTCGGCGTAACTACACCTACTTTAGAGGATGTCAATTTAGGAAAAGGAATATCAATACTTTGGAATTAATAATTGGGTACCGTCTGGCCTATAGCTTTTTTTCGTATTCTTTTTCCTTAGAAGTAAGAAGTTAGGTAAAACAACAATTATTAAAAGCTCTAGTAAGAAAAAAAACAGCTTCTATATTTTAAGAAAGGGTCATGTTAACATGTGCCCTAAGCTACCCTAAAGTAAAATTTTTGCATTTATTGATACAAAACATTTAACGTTTAAGTAGTTGATGAATAGACAAGTTGCAATAAATTTTTATCACATTTGTATTCTTAACATGTGCCCTTAAGGGCACATGTTAACATTCTCCTTTAAGAAAAATTATAATATATTGTCAAACATATATTTTAACACTGATATAATAAAAAAAAAAAAAAACTTTAATCTTTTCTTTTTTAAGAAGTAAAATTTGCCAAACAACTTTAATTTTAGCTTAATGGAAATAAAAATAAAAATAAAAATTTAAGAGTCAACTTTTTATACTTTTGAGGTATTGAATGCACGTATTTCGAGACAAACTTTCTATTTTAACATGCTTAATTAACCATTGTCCCAGGGGCACTGTTGTCGCGGTGATTTTTGGATATCAAGCTATTGGTTAGCGTTGAATTGCAAATTCTTAGATTCACCACCGATCTTTAATTTTTTCCGAGGAAAAGGGGAAAAGTTCGAAATTACCCTATTTTTAAGAGATTAAAGGTTCGGGGGTTGGTTATACGAAGGGAAGGTACTAGCACCCTAAGTATCTATAGTATCCTATAGGAACCTCTTGTTTCTATTCTATCTAAGCGCTTTATTTTTATTTGCTTGTAAAAATGTTTTTTGTTGATTTAATTTGATTCGCCGAGACAAGTCGCATGCCTACGTACCCGAAGGATCAAAATCTCGTAGTTCGGGGTAAAAAGCCGAGTAAATTTGTTTGTTTAATTTTAAGGTTTTGAAAATGGTTTTAAAGACCAAAAAGCCAAAAGTGGCAAAATGCGAGTTTGATTGATGTTAATTTGTGAAGAAAGTCTAAATGGTTAAATTAACTTGAAGTTTGATTATGAAAGGAGACGCGAACGCTTGGTTTAAAATCCAAGGTTTTTTGCAAGAAAAAAGGTTTAGGCGAGAAAATCACTTGGTTTAAAATCCAAGGTTTTTACATGATTAAAATGTTTGACTGAAGAAAATACACTTGGTTTAAATTCCAAGGTTTTTGCAGGAAAAAGAACACTTGGTTTAAAGTCCAAGGTTTTCGCGATAAAAAGGACACTGGGTTTAAAGTCCAAGTTATTTGCGATAAAAAGGGCACTTGGTTTAAAGTCTAAGTTATTTGCGATAAAAAGGGCTCTTGGTTTAAAGTCCAAGATTTTTTGCGATAAAAAGAACACTTGGTTAAAAATCCAAGGTTTTTGCGATAAAAAGGGTACTTGGTTTAAAGTCCAAGTTATTTACGATAAAAATGACACTTGGTTTCAAGTCCGAGATTTTTGCGATAAAAAGAGCACTTGGTTTAAAGTCCAAGTTTTGTGCGATAAAAAGAACACTTGGTTTAAAGTCTAAGGTTTTTGTGATAAAAAGAACACTTGGTTTAAAGTCTAAGTTTTTTTAATAGAAATGTTTGATGAAATTTTTTGTGTTTCCACGATATTTTGAAAAGAAAATATTTATGTATTTTGAAAGAGGTTTTGACATCATTTTTAAAAAAGAATTGGGTAGCGGTGGCGCGCGAAAAATGATACTAACGTCATAACAAATAAATTAAGCGCGAAGACAATTCGCAATGATATTTTGATCAAAGCGACGCCTTTTCCCTCGGAATTTAATATTACGCATATGGACAAAATGCGATAAAAAATAAATATGCATGAGATGCTATTTTTCATTTATGAGTACATTGGCCTAATCACATTCTAATACTTAACAATAAAATAAAATGAATGATGATGCAAATAAACTCACATGCAATGCAATTCTCATTTATAATTTACATCCAATCCTAATTACATTCTAAAAATAATAATAAATGGATATGATGAGATGAGTATGATATAGCAATGAATAAACATAAATAAAAGATTAAACTACGAGGAACTAAAGAATTAGTAATATTAATCACACTTACTAATAACTAAATGAATAAAGACTTGAAAATAAAAAAGAAATAAGCTTCAACCTCATGCTTAATTGGCTAAAATAGCTTACAATAAGCTTATGCCAAAAGCACTTATTTCATAAGCTCAAAACAACATTAACTAACAAAATAAATAAAGACATTAAAAAATATTATCAACAACTTAAATATCAAAAAATAGGAAAATGAAATAAGCCTCAACTTTATGCATGATTGACTAAAATAGCTTAAAAATAAGCTTATGCCAAAAGCACTTATTTCATAAGCTCAAAAATAAAATTAACTAAAAATAAATAAAGACGTTAAATAATATTAACAACATCTAAATATCAAATAAATATGAAAATGAAATAAGTCTCAACTTCATGTTTGATTGGCTAAAATAGCTTAAAAATAAGCTTATGCCAAAAACACTTATTTCATAAGCTCGAAAAATAAAATTAAAACAGAGAGGGGGGTGCGAATATTAAAACGAAATAAAAAGGGGGTCGAATAGCAGTGCTGAGGTCCAAGCCCAGAGTGTGGGGGGTGCAGGCCCGGGGGGCGCATGAAGAAGATCAGATGATGAAATTAAATATGGGACGTTTGATCAGATCTGGAAGGTTCTAGGTGCGCTGGTGCACCGTAAGACCATGCACTAGCGCACACAGGATTGGGTCAGGTATATATACCCAAAACCCTAAAAAAAATCATTTTTCCCCTCTTCTTCTCTCTCTCGGCCGCCGCTGCTCTCCCTCTCTCATCTCTCACAGATTCTCTCTCTCTTCTTCTTCATCCAAACTCCATTTTTTCAAAAAAAGTTTAACATCAAACCTATATAAAATTATCTCCTAATCCCAAATTCAAACTCAAAATAATCAAAAACAAACCCCCATAGGCCGGATCGAAAAAAAGAATGGAAAGGGAAAAAAGCTTCAACCTTTGGTTTATATTTTTTATTCTGATCGTGATTTCTCTTCTTCTCTTCTCGTTTTGGATTGAATTCGTGTTTGTGTTTTCGTATCTGTTTTTTTGAAAAAAACAAGTGTTTTTTTTTCGTGTGTTTTTTATTATGATTGAACGTAAAGGGAGTGTTTTTTTGGTGTTTGGTATTCTGTGATTGAGAAAAAAAGTTGTGAATTTTTGTTTGATGTTCTGATTCTTGATCCGAAAAAAGGAAGGAGGGTTTGTTGATTTGTTTGAGAGAAAAAAGATCAATGAGGGTTTTCTGTGTTTTTGTTATATGCGGCTGATGAAATTTTTTTGTTCATTAATTCAATCTGTTCATATATACCCAAAATTAGGGTTCTGAATGTTCAAGGGATTTTGTTTGAATCTAGACAAAGTTAGTGTTTTTAGGACAAAGATTTGGATTTTGGGACAAAAATGACTAATCTGCAGAACCTGCCTGTACTATTGGAAAGTTGACTTTTTTTTGTATTTTTTGATTTTTTAATTAAATAAAAAAATAAAATAAAATAAATAATAAAAAACATAATAATAAAAATAATAATAAAAACGAAAAATAAAAAAAAAAGGATAAAAGAAATAGAAAAAATTTAAAATAATAATAGAAAAATAAATGAATAAATATATAAAAAGAACAAAAAATGAGGTATTTTAAAATACCTCTCTGCCGAAATTTTTCTTGAATCTCCAAACGAAGCATTTTATGAAAAATACTTCCATGTTGAAATTTCTTGAAAAAATGGCGATTATTCAGGACTAAAATATGACTTGATAAAAAATGCAAAAATAATATGGGTCAAAAAATGGGTATGACAACTGTTTAGCATTTTCCTAAAGTTATTACTTCTAGATTTATTAGTATATTAAGAAAATATGGGTAAAGTTATTAAAATAGCTTCTGCACCTAAAAAAAAGTTGGGAATGTGTGATATCCATGGACCAACTTGAGTGGAGGTGTTAAGAAAAATCAAATATTTATTAGTATATTAAGAAGTCAAATATTTTGTTAGCTACAAATAAGGCATTTGTACAATTGTGTTATTATTGGGGTAGCTATCTTTTCCTTAATGGGAGAAAAATTATAGGGTCCTTCTTGTATATATGTTACACTGATGGATGAATAAAACAACTATCAAAATTATTACTTGAAACTTCTATACCTCTTCATCCCCTGATTTCAGCTTTTCAGCTTTGTTCAATTTTTTCCAAAAGCAAGCTTCAGTCTTCACCAACAATATAAGCGAGCAAAAGTTCATGTCATTTCATTCCTCTTTGATTTTTGTTAATCCAATTTCTCTGCCAAAACATCAGCAAATCCAAACTCCTGATTATCCAATGAACATAAAGATTCATCAATAAACTATATAAATTAGAGCAAAAGTCAGTAACAAAAGCAAGAGAAAAAAGAGGGAGGCTGAGAATAGAGCAAAAATTCTGGAGAAGGAAATCAAAGAATAGAATCAAGAAACACATTGAAACAAAACACCACAACCTTAGCCACTTCCAAAACCATCATTTTGTTTCCATCCATCAAAACCAAAACAAAACAATCAGTAGAAACAAAATGGCAGAGAACAAAAAATAGAACACACACCACCTATTATCCTTCTCATAACCAAAACACAAACATCTTTCATCTCCAATCAACACACACGCAGCACATGCAAAACACAAAATCAATCAAAATCCAAACTTCCACCATAATCAAAATCAACCACCAATCTCCATCATCAACCTTCATCAATCAAACAATCATCAACAAACCACATCACCACCACCTGTTACCACCGCGCCGTCGCCGGTGAGAAGTTTGAAATCAGTCGAGAGCGTATGAGAGAGTGGACGAACGCGAAATTCGAGGTTGAGAGGATCGAGTGAGAGTTTGAGATCGATGAAGGCGAGAGTGACTCAGAGCGAGTGAGAGGTCGAAGAAGCAACAGAACGCGTGAGAGGGTTTTTTATCCCGATCCTCATCTTTCCTGTTTTTATGTTTATTTATTCATATTCATTCATTTGTTTGTTTTTCTTGAATTGGGTTTTTGTTTGGGCTCTAACCCATTTCTGTCTACACCCTCTTTATATTCTGCCTATAACAAAAATAAATAAAACAAGTATTACAAAAATAATTTTTGTTTGGTATTATTAATTTGATAAAAAAGACTCTCTCTTAAAAAAAATAAAAAAAAGGTTTGGATTAAAAAGGAGACCGGCGGATGTACATCCGCTCATCTCTCGAATAATCGAACGTTTAGCATACGCTTCGCCTACCGGTTGTTTGCCTTCCACTTTTAAAAATAACTTCAATACGTCAAATCATTTTTGCCTTTGTGCAATCCAAATAAAAACAATTATCTTTTCAAAAACGAATGATGTTTTATCCATACTAACGTGATACAAACAACGCTTAAGTCTCCCACACGCGAGCATACAAGCATACGTTTAACCACTAGAATGCGACTAAAATATTTTTTCTTTAAAAAATAACCAACACACAAGTTTTTTTTAGAGAACTACGTGAGCTTTGAATTTCCCATTGTATCTGGGAATACGTAGGAGCGAGATTCAACATCTTGTCTAACTCAACAATAAAAAACTAATATTTTCCCCCTATTGTATATACACTAATCAAAATCAATTTTGAAATAAAAGCAAAGCATTAACAAAAGCACGCGAACAAGTTAACGAACACTTTTTTAACCCTAAGCTAACAAGAAGGTTCCCGTTGAGTACAACGGATGTGAGGGGTGCTAATATCTTCCCCTCGCATAATCGACTCCCGAACCCGACATTGGTTGCGATGACCATGTACTAGCCCTTTTTAGGTTTTATCGATATTTTCCTTTTCCTTCGAGAATAAATAAAGTTCGGTGGCGACTCAGTGTTTCATTTCGCGCGTATGTACGCTCGGGCGTTTTTCGCGGCGCGACAACTAGTCGCGAATTATTGGGCAGTTTAAGTAGGGTGTTACATCATCCGTTTGTTGTCTAAGAGACATCACATATGTGTTTGTCAAATTTTGGGGTATAAATCTACCCTGATTTCCCACTGCCGAAGTCGAAGGGGAAAACATATTTGGAACATCATTATTAGAATTATGAAGGCCAAACATTAATGACGTAGGCATGCCATATGGAGGATCATTATTTTGCAATCGAAAAGGACGTATAGGGCTCCTGTTGTCACCATTCATTGGTTGTGAAGGGTTTCCTCCACCCAATTGTACGGACGGTGACGATATTGAATGAGCCATTGTCATATTCGTCATTTGAGCAGTTGCTCCTATTTTTTCCAATACTACAGAAGGGTCGGTCGAACCCGCTGGATTTGAATTTTGGCTAAGGATCGTGGATCCATTCCCAGAACCTATGTTAACATTACTATCAGAAGGTTGTGATGGGTGTCCTTCCGGAATTGATTGGTTTGTGTTTAGACTACTTGATGGTTAACATTTTCTTACGAGTTTTATAACTTTCGAAATCTGGTAAAGATTTACCACTTCTCAAATGTATGAAAGAAATCACAAACAACTAATTTTTACTAATAAAGAAACAACGAAGGAAAATTTTTCTCTCCTTTTTTTTTTAAACAGAGAAAAATAGAAAGGATTGTAAAATAAAACAAAAACACACAAAATCAGTCCCACTGGGCGTGCCAATTGTTTACACTGATTTTTGGTAAACAAGCGCTAGTTTAATTAAAGTGCATAATTCAAAGTTTCTTTAAAGGAAAAAGTTCTTGTAAATGTAAATAAGCATGAAACAGTAAAATGTTTGGAATAAAAAGGATTGCAGGAAACTAAATTGTAAATTTAAAAGGAAGGCACAAGATTCATTCGAAATGAATGAATCAGTTAAAACAATTGATTAAAGATATATATTAGAATATCAAATTGCATGGAATTGTAAATGTTTACAAGTAAGAGTGGTTCACAGAATCATACATTTTTCTCACGTCGCTCATTTCGCTCGAACGCATGGGTACTCTAAGTTTTTGTAAGGATTTTTAGTATGTGAATTTGTGACCCTGATTTCGACTACAAAACTAATATATATAGACTATGAATCCTAACTGCTAACAACGGTTACAATTTATTATTTTGACGCGTGTCCTTGCTTCTTGATGCGTTGTCTTCAGTTGAATCTATGCATCCGTTGAATAAGTCGAAATCGAAATGAAAGTGAACCAATCGAAATACTTAGTCTAAAAACTAAGATTTCTCTTTGAAATCGAAGGAAACTTTGATTGTTAATTTATTTCGATTAGTAACGAAATCGAAACGAAAGCGAAAAATCTTTAAATAGATTTTCTTACTTTATAAATATATATTTAATATATTTATCTAATTAGATCAACTTTTATTTCATATTTTGTTTTAACAAAAATATGAGATAACACAACCTTGAATTCTGACTCTTTTTTATTCCAGTCACCAGAACTCTGAGTGAGTTCTTCTGAAGTAATCCTGGGCGCTGAAGTACTTGCCTCTGAGACATTTTCAGATTTTTGAACTTTTGCCTCTGAGTCTTCTTCAGATTCTGAGACAATCATTGCTTTACCTTTTGCATCCTTAGGTAAGAAAACAGTGTATAGATGAGGATATCATTTCTTTAAACAAATGGAGGTGTTAGGAGTTCTGTTACAACATCCAAGACCTTCACCTTCATTTTTGCAGTTGTAAAAAAGCATAGAAACAATTATACTTTGATCCATAGTTTTCTGACTAAATTCATGAAACTCAATTTCAAATTCATCATAAGGTTTATTGCAAGTGGCACAACCTTTTTCAAGATTCTTTATTCTGACTATAGAATCATTATAAAGATTTTGAAATTTATTTACTCTTTTTGACATTTCATATACTTGATTAGTGCATTTTGATGCACATTCTTCTACTATTGTACTTAGACATTTCTCTAGTTTGTTTTATTATTTTTACTATTTTATTGTGTTTTTAGATTTAAGTCTATTTTTGTCTTTATTTTATTTTCGTATTTAATTTTCAGCATTAGTAGCTATTTAATACATGTTCACTGTGTTGATCATAACTTGAGCTATGGGTAACGGATTGAGGCGCGGGAATATGTGTTGGAAAGCTAAGAGACATAGCTAGAAGTGTTGTGATGATTGGAAGAGTTGTTTCGAAGTGCAAGAGTCTCTAATAATTCATTGAAGATTTCGAACTTAGTGGAGACTTCATTTTGGCCTTTTGTTTCTTTGGCCTTTGAATTTCACTCCTTCTCCTATATATACAACTCAAACCAGAAATAGATATATACAATATATTCAGCAAAGTACTTTTCACAAATTTAGAAAAAGCTACAATGTTCATGGAGAACTAATCTCAAGGCAATTTCCATTGATCATAGGTTCCATCATACTATGAGGTTATTCTAATTTCAATCAAGTTTCTATTCCTTTCAATGTTGTTATGTGATCATTGTTTGCTTAATTCAATTATCATATAGTAGTATTGATTCAATTCGGTTGTTGTATGCTCCTTTACCGTGATCACATTAGCGTAGCTTCTTCGTTATCGTGCTTGGTTAATTCACGTTTGCTTAATTCGTGAGGGCTTAAATATGTTTGCTTAATTTGGATATTAGGAGCTTACATCACATAAAACTTGTTGCGCTATTGAATGAGTTTTATAATCGAATATGAATAGATAGGAGATTGGAATTATAATCAATGATAACTCGGAACCGAGGTCAGCGGATTAGCCGCTTTAGTTTATTTTATAATCACTTATTTTTAATTGCTATTTCTAGTACAGAACCTTAAACCCCTATAAGTTTTAGTGTTTATTCGATTGTTATTTTTACCAATTAGTAAATCAGAGGTCCTTGTGAGACGACCAAGGTTTAACTATCTTGTTACTATATTTTATAATTTTAATTAATTTTGACCGCGTACGACAGCAATCAATACTTGATTTTGAAACCATTTAATTCTGATGAAACGTCAACAAACCTTATCATGGATTTCTTAAGATAAATCATTAATTTTTCTTTAGTGTAATTAGTCGATACCACATCTAGATCATCATCATTATCAGAGTCTTGATCAGGTTCTGAGTCGTCACAAGAATCAGCATCCATGTCAGCGCCAGCCATGAGAGCTAGATTGGATTCTTCTTCTTCTTCATCAGACGATAAACTCAGATTTTCGAAGGTTGCCATAAGACTCTTCTGAAATTTTCTTCTAAATCTGTCCCTTTTGTCATTTGTTTTCTTGTTTACATCTTTTGACCCTTCAGGACAATCTGCCATGAAATGTCCATTTTTCTTGCACTTGAAACATGTCTTGTCTTCCTTGTTGAACATGTTTCTTGAGCTGCTCCCTTTGTTATTTCTACTGAAGCTTTTCTTGGCCCATTTTTTAAAGTTCTTGGTGAAGTATGCAAACTCATCATCATCTTGGTCTTCTTCTTCTTGGTCATCTATGGAAGATTCTTCATCAATCTCCATAGTTTTGGCCTTAAGTGCCCTAGATGATTTCTTGGTTGATGGCAAAGTCACTGACCTTACTTTCTTCTTTTCTACATGAGCGTTCAAGACCAACTCATGGCTCTTAAAATTACCGATTAGTGACTCAAGGTTAATACTATCAAGATCTTTAGCTTCTTCAATGACTATGACTTTAGGTCTCCATTTGTCAGTTAAGCTATTCACAATCTTCCACACATGATCAGAGGTTGTATAACTCTTTTTGAGTACTCTTAGATTAGATACAAGAACTTGAAACCTAGAGAACATGGTTTCAATGTCTTCATCAGGCTTCATTGCAAAGAGTTCATACTCTTGTACCAAGAGTCTAGCTTTTGCATTTTGAACTTGTTTGTTTCCATCATATGTTTCACATAATGAGTCATATATAGCCTTAGCTGTAGATTTATTACCAATTTTTGTGTACTCATCGTGTGAGATGGCAAACATCATGATGTTCTTCACCTTGTTGTGCTTTGCAAAGATTTTCTTATCAGCAGTGGATAATGCTCTTTTCTGAGTGAGAGTTATTTTTCCATCAATTCCTATTCCATTAATAGGAACTCCTTCTTCTACCAAATCTCATAACTCATCATCTATACCATTTATATAGTGATCGATACTATCTTTCCACCATTCAAATCTTGTGGCATCTCCACTGAACATAGGAGCTTTCTTGTTGTTGGATTCATACTTGGATGAAGAATTCATCTTGTCGTAATCAAAATCAACTCTTGAGAGATTAGTGGTGTGAGATGAATTATTGTTAGATGAATTTTCTCCAGACATGAAGTGTTTTTCAGATCTTGTAATATCTCACTGTTAGGTGATTGTCAACAGAACCGGACTCTACATACCAATTGAAGGTGTGAAAAACACAAGAATGGGGGGGGTTTGAATTGTGTTTTAGGTTTTAAAAACGTTTTCTAAAGAGTGTGAGTTGCAGCGAAATAGAACACAATATCAAAACAAGATAAGAAAGGATGAACACAAAAAATTTATACTGGTTCCTCCCACAAACGAGAGTAGTCCAGTTCTCTTGCACTAACAAGAGATTTCACTATAATCACTAAGATTATACAGTTGCTCAAGCACATAAGCAAGAGACTTCACAAATTGCTCAAGCACACAAGCAAGAGACTTCAACAATTTTCTCAAGCACACAAGAAAGAGACTTCAAATTGCTCAAGCACACAAGCAAGAGACTTCACAAAATCTTATACAAGATAAGATAGTGTACAGTAAATACACCTAAGACTTTAACTCTTTCTAATAAAAACAAATACAAAGTATCAGAACTTCTTGAATCTGGAGCTTTAAGAGTTTAAGTCTTGTGCAAGTGTTTTCTAGGTATAGCTTGAGTATGCAGGAGTGAGTAGTTTTTCAGTTATCGCTCAGTGTTGTATCTTTCACGATCTCTCAAGTCTTCTATATATAGGCAATGACAATGTGGACGTTGAGGATGATCGTTGAGTAGAGATAGAGATAGCGCAATCGTAGTCGTATTGGTAGTGGAGCTTTAACCTTATTCCAAAAGAGGTAAAGAGCTACTACTGCTAGCGCTTTGAAGACTTCACTGTTTGCCCAAAAGAAGTAAAATTTTCCATTTGTCTAGACGCTCATCTTTGACTTATGACAAGGTCACATATTGATATAAGAGTGGAGGAGACTTGAATCTGATACTAGCTCATCTGAATGGAACAACTTATGCCTTCGTCATTTTGCTTCTGAGTCCAATTGCTTCTGAATGTCTTTAATGCTTCTGAATGAATTCATAGCTTCTAACTTGCAGTCAGACTCTATTCTCTTTTTAAATTCCTGCATACTTAAAATAAAATGTTAGTATTCAATTGTGCATTTAATACTTTGTTATCTTTAAAACTTTAACAAGTTCTTGGAATTTGTCTTAAAACCATTTTTTTTCCAACAATAAATATGTGTCTTTTGATTATTAATCTTCGTGTTTGTTGAGAAAACTTTACCCACAACTTAGTCCTCTATAACTTAATCATATATAATACTATATCTTATGTTTTTATTCATGTTTGTTCTGTTTCACTAGTTTTTCATAATAATTATACAATTCACATCAAATTCACCAATATGTAATCAATAAAAGTAAAAATAGACTATTTTTATTTAACTTCATCAATATAATTTAACATAAATAAGTTACATCAATCCATGAGTCTCAAAATACACATTACAATAAAAAAATCTTAAATAAATTAGTTTGAATAAAGCATAATCTAATAATCTACGTTGTCGACAGAATCATCCATGTTGTTAAAGTCATCCTCCTCATAGTTTTGATGGCAATGGTGTTGGTCGCCCTTGAAAGACACAACAATATGCGCCAAATTTTTCAGTTGTCTCCAAATCTTCATAGAATTTCCTTGAGTTTTTGTCCCCAAGCAGATTCAACTGTTTAACCGAGATGCGAGGCAAACCTTGTTGGTGCCACTACGAGATTCATGCCCTACTTGGGAGGCTTGTTTTTTCTTCACTTGAAATGATCCCTAATCAAGTAAAAACAATGTAAATCCTATATACATTATTTGTAAAGAAAATCAAATAAAAGGAATATGTTTTCTTACATGTATGTTTTCTCGGCTCTATCGTCCAAAAACCAACACAATAAAAGCTTAACACAACCATGAAATGTAGTTACAATAAATGAAGCAAAACAATAATTTAAAACTAACTTTTTTATAAGATAATAAACATTTAAATAAATTCTTTCTTAATCCTTTTATGTATTCCAAACATATCCAACTCTTAGGTTTGTTGAACACTCTTCTATAACAAACATTTTATCTTAGACAATCTTCGTAGCGCACATTGTAACAAACTTGGAAAGATTCACATGCGTCAAGGATTATATGATTGTCTTTTGTCTATGCACGATGTCCTACGCAAGCTGGGACATCGTGTTCAACATGTTGCCCTGAGACATCTGTCTTCAACATGTTGCTGATGCTGGGCAAGATGTCCTACTCATGATGAGACATCTAATCCATCATGTTGCATTTGCACAATAAGTTTTTTTTTTTGGTAAACCAAAGGTATCTTCTGCGCGCAACTGCAAAGACTAATCCCCTCGAGGTAACTGAGATCCATTTAAGGGGTTGACCTCTCACAACAAATGCTTCTCCATGCGCGCCGACCGGGGATCGAACCCAAGCATATAATGCAGCCAACCATAGGAACTACAATGTGGTGCTCTCTTTCTCAATTTTTCTATACCTATAACAACCTCTATTTATAGAAAAATATATGAATAAATAACAGAAACAAATATGTTTTAAAATAAAATGGAATGCAAGTCATATATGCTTCAAAAAACTAATTTTTCGACAAAATCAGCAAAACAACACATGTTGTCACGCGGCCTGCGCCTAGCGCAGCTGCCAGGAGCTCAAGCTCCACCAAGTCTGTCAATTGGCCTAGTGTAGGACATGTTGCGCCTAGCACAGGTTTAAGTAGCTCCAGCGACGATTTCTAACTTCTGAAGTGAAATTTCAAGGCATATTTCAACACTATCCAAAAGATCCCTCGCATCCTTGACGTCACAGAACATTACAAATCCAAACCTCCTCCCCTGTTTATTGAGTTTATTCGGAATATAAACCTCTCCAACACGTTCGAAACGTGAAAACTTCGGTCAGAGATCCACCGCGTTTACATCGTCCAAGACATAGCCTCGTGGTTTGCCACCTCTCTCCACACCCTCTCTCTTCTTTCTCTCTCATGTTTCTAAAGTAAAATAAAGAAAATTTAAGCTTGATTATCTTTAGAGATGTTACGGTTTAATTTACCTAATTGTATTGGAAATAATTTCTTTAGAAATAGATGTTGATTATCTTCTTTCATATTTCATTAACGTTTTAGCTTTGTATGTAGGACTGATAATGAACCGAACCAACTCGAAAATAGTTCGAGATTTGATTCGATAATTAATTCGTTGAACTTGGTTCGTGAACCAAATGGGTCGAACTTGAGTTGAAAATTAAGCTCGTTAAATAAATGAGACACAATATAATATGTGTTAATATATGTGGACAATTCAAGTCCACATTCCAATATTATCCGGATGAAACACAATTTAACACTACATCTTTATCATACAAAATGATAGCATTGGTTATAGCATGGTTGATCTAAGTATCAAACCACTATTTCATATATGGTTGTACATTTATTCTAGGGCTGACAATGAACTGAACCAACTCGAAAATAGTTCGAGACTCGATTCGATTCGATAATTAACTCGTTGAACTTGGTTCATGAACCAAATGAGTTGAACTTGAGTTGGAAATTAAACTCGTTAAATAAATGAGTCAAGTCAAGTTTAAGCGAGTTCGACTCGACTATATTCGTAGGCACTGCATGTACTTTTTTTTTCTGTCATCAAGTTTTATCTGACTCCATTTTCCCGATAAAAGTCCCCCATAAATATTTGTTCTCTATTGCAATTTTTAACAATAGATATTATTTAATTATTTGGAAATTATACTATTTTTTTTTCTCTTTCTAACGTTTCTCATGTTTGTGAGAATATCAAAATCTTGTGTCCAAAGTGTTGTTAGTCTGTGACCACAATTCTTGTTCTAACTTAATACACGAATATTATTAAGATTTATCCTTATTTTATTTCTATAAAAATGATAAAATATAACATTTCATTAAAATTAAAAAACTGTAGTAATATTATTTTTAATTGAAATTACAAAAACTGTTTTGAAAAGGACAGTTATGAAACATAAATCTCTTATATGTTTGGATTACAACAACAAGCACCCGTGCCACTGTCACAATGTCCACCAAAATGAAAGCCCATTGTTTTACATTGACCGGAACATTTAAATGAATCATTTGGACAACTCCCAGAAATAAAGCAATTACTTGAAGCTTCAGCTACAATAAATTAAACGTTATTAGAAATATCATCTAGTATACAAGATGTTGTCATTACAAATTTATAATATATATATTTCTAAAACTCACAACCTTTTTTTTTGACGTTGCTAAAACTCACAACTTAAAACAAAAATTTAAGAACTTAAACACGTCTCTCAAATTTTATAACTACAAAACATTTCATTGATAATACAACAAAATTTAGTGTACAACAAACACCCGAATCAATATAACAACTGTCAGCTAAATGGTAGTCCGTTATTCTACAATCAGTGAGAAATAAAATGACTTATTTAGACAACTCCTCGAAATAAATCAATTTACTTGATTTGTGAATTTGACTATTGCTATATTCAATTAAAAGTTATTATAAATATCATCTCATGTACAAGATATTGTCATTTCGAACCGAAGGTATAAATTTTCATAAAAAATATATCGACAAGTCAAAATCTAAAAAAAAAATAGGAATTTAAAACACTTTTTTCAAATTCTACAACTGCAAGACATTTTATTGATAAGATAACAAAATTAAGTAAAGAACTAGTTTATTACCGGTAAACACCACCAAAGCAAGACACATAATTGCAATGGTAAGAAAGAGAATATTGAGGTGGGTTGCTATTATTTTTTGATAGAATGAGAATTAACTTCTTACAATAGCCTATTTAAAGGCACAAGCCAAATTAATTAATGTGCATTGCATTTTGCTTTAAGCTCAACAAAACATAATTAAGGTCAATAAAAATTACATTTATAAAGAAAAAAAATTAAATACGTTCAACAAAATTTACATTTTTATTATATATAGCATATTTTATTTTTTGACCCTATCCTCAACCAAATTTTAAATGTTTTTAATAAGTTCAACAAAACATAATTAAGGTCAACAAAATTTACGTTTTTTTAACACATACATAATAAAAATTTAAAGCATTAATTAAGGTCAACAAAATTGTATACGGTCAACAAGATTTACGTTTTTACTATATATAGTATAATTTATTTTTTGACCGTATCCTCAACCAAATTTTAAATTTTTTTTAATCAAAAAATTTGTTTCCTACTAAAGACATTCCGTCATATTAAGTTTTTAAATATTCAGGAAATGAAATTATGTTCTTCAAGGGGCATATGTCTTACATGTTGTCTGAGATAATTTTACAATTTTAAAGATGTCTTAGACAATATTTACAACAATTGCGATGCAGGATATAAATACTGAAAGCAAGTATAAAGGACGCAATAAATTGCTAACTCAGCTCAGCGTAACTACACCTACTTTAGAGGATGTCAATTCAGGAAAAGGAAGATCAATACTTTGGAATTAATAATTAGCTACCGTCTGCCCTATAGCTTTTTTTCGTATTCTTTTTCCTTAGAAGTAAGAAGTTAGGTAAAACAACAATTATTAAAAGCTCTAGTAAGAAAAAAAACAGCTTCTATATTTTAAGAAAGGGTCATGTTAACATGTTCCCTAAGCTACCCTAAAAGTAAAATTTTTGCATTTATTGATACAAAACATTTAACGTTTAAGTAGTTGATGAATACACAAGTTGCAATAAATTTTTATCACATTTGTATTCTTAACATGTGCCCTTAAGGGCACATGTTATCATTCTCCTTTAAGAAAAATTATAATATATTGTCAAACATATATTTTAACACTGTTATAATAAAATAAAAAAACTTTAATCTTTTCTTTTTTAAGAAGTAAAATTTGCCAAACAACTTTAGTTTTAGCTTAATGGATATAAAAATAAATATTTAAGAGTCAACTTTTTATACTTTTGAGGTATTGAATGCACGTATTTCGAGACAAACTTTCTATTTTAACATGCTTAATTAACCATTGCTCCAGGGGCACTGTTGTCGCGGTGATTTTTGGATATCAAGCTATTGGTTAGCGTTGAATCGCAAATTCTTAGATTCACCACCGATCTTTAATTTTTTCCGAGGAAAAGGGGAAAAGTTCGAAATAACCCTATTTTTAAGAGATTAAAGGTTCGGGGGTTGGTTATACGAAGGGAAGGTTGAAGTAACAAGGTTTGTCACAAGAAAGGGGGGGTTTGAATTGTGACCTTTTAAAATTTTAACTGCAAGTAAAGTTAATTGCAAACTTTGAACAATAAGATTGTTAGAATGTTCAGAGAACGTTCTCCACACAACAAAATAATAAATAACTTTAAGTAAGTGAGTTGTGTGTTAAGTGTTTGCTTAAAATAAAAGAGTAGGGAGAAGAAGGATTGAACACACAATCTTATCCTGGTTCACCCCTTAATAGTATGGGCTACTCCAGTCCCCACTTGAGTGAGATTATCCACTATAATCTAGACCAAGATTACAGTCCTTTGTTTGATCTAAACCAAGATCAAAATACTTCCAGCTTAACACAAGCTGATCTATCAAGGTACACTCAAACAATTATACCTAATTGACTTGAGTTACACTTTACAAAGATTATCAAGGTTTTTGGATCTAAGCTTAAACACACCTAACCGGTTGTGAAGCTTACAAATAAATTACACTCAAGATACTCACTAAAATTATAGATCCTAGATTTCTAGAGAGCTTGGAGTATGAGTGAAAAAGAAGAGCTTGATTGCTTGTAAGATAAAACAAGTATGAATGCTTTTGTGCTTGAAACTCTTGCTCTTCATCTTGAACTAACGTGCTATTTATAGATGGAGATGTTCCCTTGTTGCTTGGAAATCAAATAAGTCTGTTGTGAGTGTAGAAATAGCCGTTGCAAAAGAAACAAAACAGTCCAATAAGATTTGTACTTTTAGATGCTTCTGGAGACCATTCTTTTGGTGGTCTCTGACATTGGTACTGCAAAGATGGCAGAGATATTCGTTGTGCCAACTGTAATGAGTTGTTTCTGATGATATATAAGTTGTAAAGTATTTTCCCATGTGTGGAAATAAAACTAGGACAGCTTGCTTCTTCTAGAAGAAAATCTGGGAGACCATTCTCTCAGTTTCTGGAGACCATTCTCCAAACAAATGTGGATAAGATCAAAGAGCTAAAAGAGCTGTTGCAAGTTGTCTTGCAGCTGTTTATATGCAGAATAGAGTAGTAGAGATACTATTCATGTGTCCTTTGCAAGTACAAGCAAATAGTAAACCAAGGACATTTGTTATGGAAGAATGTAGCCACCCATTTCTTGCAAGTCTGATTTTGTTCAGCTACTATATATTAGCAAGCTGTTTGTACCTTGTTGTTGAGTTTCTATTGGTCTAGATTACTTCTTAATGATGTTCTTGGAGAACATAAAGTCTTTGACATAAAATGTGAGCTTGATATTCTTAAAGACCCTTCAAAGAGCATGTCCATGAACCAAAATTGATTCTTTGCTTTAAATGACTTATTTCTTCTGTTTTGAATGCTTTATATAAGTCATACATAAAGTGTAATCTTGTCTTGTTTCACGTTGACATTTATAAGTGCTTATTCATTGATCACGTGAACTTGAACATCAACTTGTGGTATGGTCTCAGACCATTCTCTTGAGCACATTTTTGCATGAAACATGTTTTAATTCTTTTCTTATGAGTGAAACCTAATGATATTAATCCATTGCATCTGTCTAATATTAAATCACTCAAAAGCACTTGTTAGATCACAATATGATCAGAATCCAATTAAAAAATAATTAGAGAAGTTTGTTATCTTTAAAACATCAAAATAGGATTTTGTCTCAACAATCTCCCCCTTTTTGATGATGACAAACTCTTAATTATTTTTTAGATTGAGATTCTGATTAAACCAAATTAATAATACTTGTGATTTAATCAAAGAGCTCCCCCTCAATTTATGCATTCTTTATTAAAGCTTAAAAATTATGCATATGCAAATTGAGTAAAAATAAGATCATGCAATTTTGAATCATTCATTCATTAATCAAATCTTAGACCTTGAGGATATAACAATGATCATACAGGATTAATGACTTTGCAAAAGACAGATTCAAATCATAATTGGAGTTTAGAATAATGTGACATTTAAGGAGAAGTTCTAAAAACAAAATATAACTTCTCATCACTTCTCAGCAAATTCTAAACTTAGCAAAAAAAAATAAGTACTAACATCATAAAAAGTAGACAAGACAAATCACATCATAAAAACAGAATCTCCCCCTCAAAATAACAATCTCTTCTCCCCCTTTGTCGTCATCAAAAAGAACCGGGAGAATCACTGAGGGATAGTGGGTGAGGAATCATCAGAACTGGACATATTGTCAAATTTTGGAGCTTCAGGAACTGGAGGTGGCACAACAGCAGGAGGTGGATTCACTCTCATTGCAGGGCAGAATTCATCAACTAGCCAAGTCCTAAAGGTGGAGAACTCAAGCTTCATGTGAGAATACATTGTATCCATAAGCTCATATATTTTGACCACGTGTTTCTTGGTCTGCAAGATATCAATCTCAACCTTTGATCTTTTCAAAGCTCTTGAGTCAAAAGGAGGCAAAGCTTCAGAGTGCGCAGCATTGGGGTTGGTGTAGGAGTTGGTGCAAAAAGAGCCAAGTGATGCAAAGTTTGATGGAAAAGATGGTAGAGATGGACCAGCATCAGTGAAGATTGGCTGGGGCATTTTTGGAAATTCTGGTGGAGGAGTTTTTATCAAATCTCTGAGAAATTCAGATGTGTGGAATGAATCAAAAGTTTTGTGAGGTGAAGTTGCAAAAGGTGGAGATGATGTGTTGACAGGATTGTCATAAATAGGATTTTCAAAAGTGGTGTTTTCAACAGTGGGATTTTCATTCAGCAAAACAGAAGTAAATTTGTTCAAGGATGAATGCAAATTTTCTGCAAAAACAGCATCAAATTCGAGAGAAACAAAAGTGGATTCAGAAACAATCGGATTACCTTCAGGCAAGATTTCTTTGCCTTTATCACAAGGCACTGAGGTAGGGAGAATGTTCTCCAAACGGTCTTCCTGAGTGGTGACTACTTCAGCTAGTAAATCCAGATTGGCATTTTGCTCAAAAATTTCTCTTTTTCTTTTCTGACCATGATCTTCAGAAGACACGTCTTCTGCTTTCTTCATCCTATCAATGTTTCTAGTTGTGAAAGTGGTGTAGGTATTTTTGCTTTCCTCTCCTACAAAGCTCACTTTGAATTCTCTAAAAATCCTTGTTAAAAACATTCCATAGGGTAGAGTTACCTTTTTGTTCTCATTTTCAATGGTATTGATCATATGTTGAATGAGAACATATGGAAGATTGAGTTTGATTTGTTGGGACAAGTGATACATGATCATCATGTCATTATGGGTAACTTTGTCTTTGCTACCTTTTCTAGGAAAGATGGAATGAAGGCAGACATTGTGGATCATTTTGAATTCTTGTTTCAATTTTGAGGAGGGAGGATCTTTGGTTAAAGGAGTTCCAGGTTCAAAAATTTGTTTCATGAAGGAGGTTCTATCAACACAGAGTTTTGAAAACCAATTAATCCCGTATACTTTGTTTCCTTCAGTAGGAATTTCTAAGAGTTTTCCAAGTAACTCTTCAGTTATCCTAATCTTGATTCCCTTAAGATCAGATACAATTTGATCTTTTTCGGATAAAACAACAGCATTGAAATAAAAAGCAGAGATAAGGGATGGATAGTAAGTTTCTTTGATGTTGAACAGTTTTGTCCAACCAAGAGGAGTAGTGTATTTGGTTAGATCATGATCAGTGTTGATCAGATCATTGAAGTTAAAAACACGACCAGGAAGAACAGGTTTCCTTTTTGAGAATTTTTCAAAATTTTCCAAACTATTTTGATTGATCAAAGGGACAGGTTTTTTGAGGTTTTTGACCAAAAAATCTTCCTCAGAGTTTTGTGAGGTTTTTGGTAGAGATTTTGAAGAACTAGGTCTTCGTGAATAGGTTCTGATATCTGGAGCAGATTTGGTGGGTGAAGAGTTAGAGAGAGTTTCTTCTGAATCTTCATCAGTGATTGTATAGACATTGGTGTCAATGGCAGGTTTTCTACCACCACCAGTCGCAATCCTATTTGACCTTCTAATCCTAGAGGAGTCAACAGATTTGGATTTCTTTGATTTCTTGGATTTTTTGGATATGGGAGAGGGTTTGGATTGTTGAGTTCTGTTCTCATCATGAGGAGGATGTTCAGTGTTTAGTGGTTGGATATCAAGAGGTTGACAAGTTATTGGAATGGTTCCAATATAGATTTGACCGATGGCAAGGGTTTTGACTGGAGATTGCCTTGCATGTTCAATCTCTACAGTACCATGAACAGTGTTGGACACGGTTTGAACATGATCAACAGTTTTGGTTTGAGCAGGAAGTGAGGAATCGACTACAAAGTCATTCTCATGATCAGATAATGACTTAAAAGAAGTTTCAGATGAGGATTTGTTACCTGAGTGATTGATTGGAGATGGAGGAGATGGTGGTGAAGAAGATCGTTTGGGAGATTGAGAGACTGAGGATGAGGCATTCTTGTCATGGAGAGTTTTTCTAGCAGCTTCTTTTACTCTAGCCATTGAGTAGATTTTTGAGAAACCAAGAAAGTTTTTGGAAGATGAACAGTGCGAAGGGAAAGGTTTGTTTTGGTTTTTACGGAGAAGATGATGAGTTTTGGGAAGAGAGTGAGTGGATTTAAGTAGAGTGACTTGAGAGAGTGTATAGAGAATAGGAAAGGATGTGGTGATAGGATTAGGTAGCTAGTACTCATTGAATAGTGTATGGAGTGTACTTAGGAAAACTAAATAATTAAATTATTACAAAGAGAGAGAGAGAGTGTGTGTCAGCGAGAGAGAGAAGAGGAGTGGTTTAGGAAGAGGAAGAGTTTTCATTTTTAGTTTAAAGTAAAACATAATTTTAAGTAAAATTACAAAACACATGATAACTAAATATATGAACATTTTATGTTCCCTTTTTGGAGCAGAGAGAAAGAACATTCTCTTGATGGTCTCTGAGCATACTATTTTGCTCAACAATGTCTAGTTGGGATTTTAGATAATTTTCAATTGTTCTTTTATAAAGTTAAAACGATCCTCAACTAAAGGTTTTGTAAAAATATCAGCTAATTAATATTCAGTATCAACAAACAATAATTCAATATCCTTTTTGCAAACATGATCACGAATGAAATGATGCTTAATTTCTATATGCTTTGATCTAGAATGTTGAATGGGATTCTTTGATAAATTTATAGCACTTGTATTATCACAGAGAATTTTAATATTTGTGTACCTTAGAGAAAAATCTTCAAGTTGATTTTTGATCCATATCACTTGAGAACAACAGTTTGCAGCTGATACATATTCTGCTTCAGTTGTTGAGAGTGCTATGGTATTTTGCTTTCTACAACACCAACTTACAAGAGCTTCACCAAGAAATTGACAAGCACCACTTGTGCTTTTTCTTTCAAGTTTATCACCAGCATAATCAGCATCACAATAGGCTTTTAGGTCAAAATGTGTTCCCTTTTTGTACCAAAGACCAACATCTGGTGTTCCTACTAAATATCTGAAGATTCTTTTGACTGCTGTAAGATGAGATTCTCTTGGAGAGGTTTGAAATCTTGCACAAAGACCTACTGAGAAGACAATGTCTGGTCTGCTTGCAGTCAAGTATAGGAGTGATCCAATCATTCCTCTATATTCCTTTTCAGACACATTTTTACCACCTTCATCTTTATCCAAATTTGTTTAAGGATGCATTGGAGTGGTCATAATTTTTGCTTCATTCATGTTATATTTTTTGAGAAGATCTTTGATATATTTTTCTTGACTAATAAAGATTCCACTTTCTTGTTGCTTGATTTGTAATCCAAGAAAGAATCTAAGTTCTCCCATCATGCTCATCTCAAATTCACTTTGCATTAACTTTGAAAAATCTTCACACATTTGTTCATTAGTGGCACCAAATATGATATCATCAACATATACTTGAACTATCAAGAGATTTTGATTGTTTGTTTTTCTAAAAAGTGTTGTATCAATTTTTCCTCTAGAAAAACCATTTTCAAGTAAAAAGGTGCTCAATCTTTCATACCAAGCTCTTGGAGCTTGTTTTAGTCCATAAAGTGCTTTGGTGAGTTTAAACACATGATTAGGTTTATGTTCATCTTTAAAACCAGGAGGTTGATGTACATAAACTTCTTCATTTAAAAAACCATTTAAAAAGGCACTTTTGACATCCATTTGAAAAAGTTTAAAACATTTATGTGATGCATATGCAAGCAATATTCTTATAGCTTCTAACCTTGCCACTGGTGCAAATGTTTCATCATAGTCTATACCTTCTTGTTGGTTGTATCCTTGAGCCACAAGTCTTGCTTTGTTTCGAGTTACCTTGCCATCTTCATCCATTTTATTTCTAAAAACTCATCTGGTTCCAATGATAGAATGATCTTGTGGCATTGGTACTAGTTTCCAAACTTCATTTCTTTCAAATTGGGAAAGTTCTTCTTTCATGGCTATAATCCATGATTCATCAATGATAGCTTCTTCAATGGATTTTGGTTCAATTTGAGAGATCATTGCTAAATTATTTTCATCAACTTGAAATGATCTTCTAGTTCTTATACCATCAGTGGTGTCTCCTATGATCTGATCTTGAGGATGATCATCCACTAATCTCCAAGATTTTGGAGGCTCTTGAGAAGGTGGTGAATCTTCTATTTCTTTTTCTTTTGATGAGCTTTCCTCTTCTTCCTCATCTCTTTCTTTTGTTAAGGTCATATCCTCAAATTCATCAAATTTTACATGTATGCTTTCTTCTAAATTTTTTGAAGTTAGATTGTAAACTCTTAAAGCTTTGGAGGTTAGAGAGTATCCTAGGAAAATTCCTTTATCTGATTTGGAATCAAACTTCCCTAAATTGTCTTTGATATTTAATATATAGCAATAGCAACCAAAGATATGGAAATAAGAAATGTTTGGTTTTCTATCTTTCCATAGTTCATATGGAGTTTTGTTCAAAAATTTTCTAATAGAAACTCTATTTAAAATATAGCAAGCAGTGTTTATGGCTTCAGCCCAAAAATATTTTTCAACATGTGATTCATCAATCATAGTTCTTGCCATTTCTTGTAAGGTTCTATTTTTCCTTTCAACCACTCCATTTTGTTGAGGAGTTCTTGGACAAGAAAAATTATGAGACATACCATTTTCATTAAAGAAGGTTTCGAACTGAGAATTTTCAAATTCCCCACCATGATCACTTCTTATTGAAACAATATTGGTACCTTTCTCATTTTGTACTATCTTACAAAAGTTTTTAAAAGATTCAAAAGATTCATCTTTATGTTTTAGGAATAAGACCCATGTGAACCTAGAGTAATCATCAACAATAACAAAACCATAATTTTTACCACCTAGACTTGTAGTTTTGACTGGTCCAAATAAATCTATGTGAAGTAGTTCAAGAGGTCTCTTGGTAGAGATGAATTCTTTAGGTTTAAAACTACTTTTTACTTGCTTACCTTTTGTGCAACTTTCACATAGTTTATCTTTGTCAAAACTTATCTTTGGTAATCCTCTTACTAAATCAAGTTGAGAAAGTTTTGCCATTGTTCTCATACTTACATGACCTGCCCTTTTGTGCCAAATCCATTTATCTTTTTCTAGAGATACAAAACATGATTCTATAGGCAGTTCATCCAAATATATAACATACACATTTTTCTTTCTTGATCCATTAAAAAGAATTTTTCCAGTGGATATTTGCTTGATTTCACATGTGTCAGTTTTAAAATTAACTTCTAGACCATTATCACATAATTGACTAATACTAATTAAGTTGTGTTCTAGACCTTCAACATAATGAACATTTTCAATTTTTGCAGAATTAATTTTACCAATTATACCTTTACCTTTGATGCTAGCTTTTTCATTGTTTCCAAAAGTAACTAATCCTCCATCCTTTTTCTCAAGGGATAGAAAACTATGTCTGTCTCCAGTCATATGTCTTGAGCATCCACTGTCCAAGTACCAAGGCTTTCTCTTGATTGTCAATAGACATTCCTGTATTTGGTTTAAGTAAGTGTTTTGGTACCCAGATAGCTTTGGGTCCTTGAGAGTTAGATTTCTTATAAGATATCTTCTTATGAATGTGAGATGATCTTTTATAAGATTTATGATTTTGAAAATATCCATGGAGATCATTCTGAGACTGTTCTCCTCTTGAATAAGTAGATTTTCTTTTAAAACAAAAATTTCTACTATGACCATTTTTATGACAGAAGGTACAAAGTAATTTTTTTGTTTGTTGTTCCTTTTTAGGAGCAAAAAGGTTTTTATAGAGTTTTTGATTTTCATAAGTTTTAAAACCTATTCCATTATTGTTCCTAAACCTTAATTGAGATCCTACAATATTTTCAAAGGTTTCTGTGGATGTGACAAACTTTGATATATCCTTTTCTAGAGCAGACACACTTTGTTTTAGGCTAAGATTTTCTTTTTGAACAATAGATTCATCTTTAGGTATTTCCTTCTGAGTTGATTGTTTAAGAAGTTCTCTCAAAGCTATAACCTCAGATTGATATTGATCTCTTTCTTTAATTATTTTAGTAAGCTTATCATTTAGTTGATCATTTTTTTGAGTTATGATCTGAGCATCATATAAGAGGTTATCAAATAGATGTTCAGTTTTTATACATGATGCACAAGGTTCAAGAGTTACCTCATTAGTTTCTGATTTAGCCATTAGACACACATTTGCCTCTTCATCTTCTGGTAATTCTTCTAGATCATCCCATGTAGCCATCATAGATTTTTTGAAAGGTGGTTTTCTTTTTCTTTGCTTAGGACACTCATTTTTGTAGTGTCCAGTTTGATTGCAACCATAGCATATGACTTGACTTAAATCTGTTTCAGGATTTCTTTTTGCTGGGAATACTTTCTTGATTTGATTTCTTCTCATCATTAGCTTTTGAATTCTTCTTGAGAGAAATGCCAGCTCTTCTTCATCATCTTGTTGAATAGTATCTTCTTCAGTATAGAATGTGTCTATCTTTGATTTCTCATCTATTTGTGATTCTAGAGCAATCATCTTTTTCTTTGCTGGTTTCTTTTCTTGAAGAATTGCTTCGTGTGCTTTTAAAGATCCAACTAGATCTTCTAGATCCATTTTATGAAGATCTTTTGCCACAGTTATTGCAGTTACTATATGTTTCCATTCTTCTGGTAAACATCTAAGTAACTTTCTTATCCTCTCATGTGAAGAGTATTTCTTCCCAAGTGAGTTTAACTCATTTATAATGACTGTGAATCTACCATACATTTGATCTATGGTTTCATTTTCATTCATTTCAAATAGCTCAAATTTTCTTACCCCTAAATCAATTCTTGTTTCCTTTATATGATTGGTTCCTTCATGATGAGTTTGCAGAGTGTTCCAAATTTCCTTGGCCGTTTTGCACTCCATGATCCTGTCATATTCTTCCCTGCATAAAGCACTTTTAAGAAATAATTTAGCTTTAGTGTTTAGAAGTACCCTGTCAGATTCTTGAGTTGTCCATTCAAGCTGTGGTTTTGGTGTGAATGAATCTTTGACAAGTGGAGTGTATTCTCCAACTTCAACAACTGCCCACATGTTGTTATCTTGGGATCTTAGGAACAATTCCATTTTATCTTTCCAGTAATAATAGTTATCTCCTTCAAAGAGAGGAGGTCTAGTTGATGAGCTTCCTTCAGAGATAAATTTTGCAGGTTTCGACATTACTTCCTTCCTCAAGCACTTGTTAAATGCTTAGATTTTAGAGCCAGAGCTCTAATGCCAATTGAAGTAACAAGGTTTGTCACAAGAAATGGGGGTTTGAATTGTGACCTTTTAAAATTTTAACTGCAAGTAAAGTTAATTGCAAACTTTGAACAATAAGATTGTTAGAATGTTCAGAGAACGTTCTCCACACAACAAAATAATAAATAACTTTAAGTAAGTGAGTTGTGTGTTAAGTGTTTGCTTAAAATAAAAGAGTAGGGAGAAGAAGGATTGAACACACAATCTTATCCTGGTTCACCCCTTAATAGTATGGGCTACTCCAGTCCCCACTTGAGTGAGATTATCCACTATAATCTAGACCAAGATTACAGTCCTTTGTTTGATCTAAACCAAGATCAAAATACTTCCAGCTTAACACAAGCTGATCTATCAAGGTACACTCAAACAATTATACCTAATTGACTTGAGTTACACTTTACAAAGATTATCAAGGTTTTTGGATCTAAGCTTAAACACACCTAACCGGTTGTGAAGCTTACAAATAAATTACACTCAAGATACTCACTAAAATTATAGATCCTAGATTTCTAGAGAGCTTGGAGTATGAGTGAAAAAGAAGAGCTTGATTGCTTGTAAGATAAAACAAGTATGAATGCTTTTGTGCTTGAAACTCTTGCTCTTCATCTTGAACTAACGTGCTATTTATAGATGGAGATGTTCCCTTGTTGCTTGGACATCAAATAAGTCTGTTGTGAGTGTAGAAATAGCCGTTGTAAAAGAAACAAAACAGTCCAATAAGATTTATACTTTTAGATGCTTCTGGAGACCATTCTTTTGGTGGTCTCTGACATTGGTACTGCAAAGATGGCAGAGATATTCGTTGTGCCACCTGTAATGAGTTGTTTCTGATGATATATAAGTTGTAAAGTATTTTCCCATGTGTGGAAATAAAACTAGGACAGCTTGCTTCTTCTAGAAGAAAATCTGGGAGACCATTCTCTCAGTTTCTGGAGACCATTCTCCAAACAAATGTGGATAAGATCAAAGAGCTAAAAGAGCTGTTGCAAGTTGTCCTGCAGCTGTTTATATGCAGAATAGAGTAGTAGAGATACTATTCATGTGTCCTTTGCAAGTACAAGCAAATAGTAAACCAAGGACATTTGTTATGGAAGAATGTAGCCACCCATTTCTTGCAAGTCTGATTTTGTTCAGCTACTATATATTAGCAAGCTGTTTGTACCTTGTTGTTGAGTTTCTATTGGTCTAGATTACTTCTTAATGATGTTCTTGGAGAACATAAAGTCTTTGACATAAAATGTGAGCTTGATATTCTTAAAGACCCTTCAAAGAGCATGTCCATGAACCAAAATTGATTCTTTGCTTTAAATGACTTATTTCTTCTGTTTTGAATGCTTTAAATAAGTCATACATAAAGTGTAATCTTGTCTTGTTTCACGTTGACATTTATAAGTGTTTATTCATTGATCACGTGAACTTGAACATCAACTTGTGGTATGGTCTCAGACCATTCTCTTGAGCACATTTTTGCATAAAACATGTTTTAATTCTTTTCTTATGAGTGAAACCTAATGATATTAATCCATTGCATCTGTCTAATATTAAATCACTCAAAAGCACTTGTTAGATCACAATATGATCAGAATCCAATTAAAAAATAATTAGAGAAGTTTGTTATCTTTAAAACATCAAAATAGGATTTTGTCTCAACAAAGGTACTAGCACCCTAAGTATCTATAGTATCCTATAGGAACCTCTTGTTTCTATTCTATCTAAGCGCTTTATTTTTATTTGCTTGTAAAAATGTCAGGGATTTAAGACTAGAGTGATGATTGAGAGAAAAAGTTTTAAGTGATAAAAAAAGAAGAAAAATGTTTTTTGTTGATTTTATTTGATTCGCCGAGACAAGTCGCATGCCTACGTACCCGAAGGATCAAAATCTCGTAGTTCGGGGTAAAAAGCCGAGTAAATTTGTTTGTTTAATTTTAAAGTTTTGAAAATGGTTTTAAAGACCAAAAAGCCAAAAGTGGCAAAATGCGAGTTTGACTGATGTTAATTTGTGAAGAAAGTCTAAATGGTTAAATTGACTTGAAGTTTGATTATGAAAGGAGACGCGAACGCTTGGTTTAAAATCCAAGGTTTTTTGCAAGAAAAAAGGTTTAGGCGAGAAAATCAATTGGTTTAAAATCCAAAGTTTTTACATGATTAAAATGTTTGACTGAAGAAAATACACTTGGTTTAAATTCCAAGGTTTTTGCAGGAAAACGAACACTTGGTTTAAAGTCCAAGGTTTTCGCGATAAAAAGGACACTGTGTTTAAAGTCCAAGTTATTTGCGATAAAAAGGGCACTTGGTTTAAAGTCCAAGTTATTTGCGATAAAAAGGGCTTTTGGTTTAAAGTCCAAGATTTTTTGCGATAAAAAGAACACTTGGTTAAAAATCCAAGGTTTTTGCGATAAAAAGGGTACTTGGTTTAAAGTCCAAGTTATTTACGATAAAAATGACACTTGGTTTAAAGTCCGAGATTTTTGCGATAAAAAGAGCACTTGGTTTAAAGTCCAAGTTTTGTGCGATAAAAAGAGCACTTGGTTTAAAGTCTACGGTTTTTGTGATAAAAAGAACACTTGGTTTAAAGTCTAAGTTTTTTTGATAGAAATGTTTGATGAAATTTTTTGTGTTTCCACGATATTTTGAAAAGAAAATATTTATGTATTTTGAAAGAGGTTTTGACATCATTTTAAAAAAAAGAATTGGGTAGCGGTGGCGCGCGAAAAATGATACTAACGTCATAACAAATAAATTAAGCGCGAAGACAATTCGCAATGTTATTTTGATCAAAGCGACGCTTTTTCCCTCGGAATTTAATATTACGCATATGGACAAAATGCGATAAAAAATAAATATGCATGAGATGCTATTTTTCATTTATGAGTACATTGGCCAAATCATATTCTAATACTTAACAATAAAATAAAATGAATGATGATGCAAATAAACTCACATGCAATGCAATTATCATTTATAATTTACATTCTAAAAATAATAATAAATGGATATGATGAGATGAGTATGATATAGCAATAAATAAACATAAATAAAAGATTAAACTACGAGGAACTAAAGAATTAGTAACATTAATCACACTTACTAATAACTAAATGAATAAAGACTTGAAAATAAAAAAGAAATAAGCTTCAACCTCATGCTTAATTGGCTAAAATAGCTTACAATAAGCTTATGCCAAAAGCACTTATTTCATAAGCTCAAAACAAAATTAACTAACAAAATAAATAAAGACATTAAAAAATATTATCAACAACTTAAATATCAAAAAATAGGAAAATGAAATAAGTCTCAACTTCATGCTTGATTGGCTAAAATAGCTTAAAAATAAGCTTATGCAAAAAACACTTATTTCATAAGCTCGAAAAATAAAATTAAAACAGAGAGGGGGGTGCGAATATTAAAATGAAATAAAAACGGGGTCGAATAGCAGTGCTGAGGTCCAAGCCCAGAGTGTGGGGGGTGCAGGCCCGGGGGGCGCGTGAAGAAGATCAAATGATGAAATTAAATATGGGACGTTTGATCAGATCTGGAAGGTTCTAGGTGCGCTGGTGCACCGTAAGACCATGCACTAGCGCACACAGGATTGAGTCAGATATATATACCAAAACCCTAAAAAAATTCATTTTTCCCCTCTTCTTCTCTCTCTCGGCCGCCGCTGCTCTCCCTCTCTCATCTCTCACAGATTCTCTCTCTCTTCTTCTTCATCCAAACTCCATTTTTTCAAAAAAAGTTTAACATCAAACCTATATAAAATTATCTCCTAATCCCAAATTCAAACTCAAAATAATCAAAACAAACCCCCATAGGCCGGATCAAAAAAAAGAATGGAAAGGGAAAACAGCTTCAACCTTTGGTTTATATTTTTTATTCTGATCGTGATTTCTCTTCTTCTCTTCTCGTTTTGGATTGAATTCGTGTTTGTGTTTTCGATTCTGTTTTTTTGAAAAAAAGATGTGTTTTTTTTTGTGTGTTTATGATTGAAAGTAAAGGGAGTGTTTTTTTGGTGTTTGGTATTCTGTGATTGAGAAAAAAAGTTGTGAATTTTTGTTTGATGTTCTGATTCTTGATCCGAAAAAAGGAAGGAGGGTTTGTTGATTTGTTTGAGAGAAAAAAGATCAATGAGGGTTTTCTGTGTTTTTGTTATATGCGGCTGATGAAATTTTTTTGTTCATTAATTCAATCTGTTCATATATACCCAAAATTAGGGTTCTGAATGTTCAAGGGATTTTGTTTGAATCTAGACAAAGTTAGTGTTTTTAGGACAAAGATTTGGATTTTGGGACAAAAATGACTAATCTGCAGAACCTGCCTGTACTATTGGAAAGTTGACTTTTTTTTGTATTTTTTGATTTTTTAATTAAATAAAAAAATAAAATAAAATAAATAATAAAAAACATAATAATAAAAATAATAATAAAAACGAAAAATAAAAAAAAAGGATAAAAGAAATAGAAAAAATTTAAAATAATAATAGAAAATTAAATGAATAAATATATAAAAAGAACAAAAAATGAGGTATTTTAAAATACCTCTCTGCCGAAATTTTTCTTGAATCTCCAAACGAAGCATTTTATGAAAAATACTTCCATGTTGAAATTTCTTGAAAAAATGGCGATTATTCAGGACTAAAATATGACTTGATAAAAAATGCAAAAATAATATGGGTCAAAAAATGGGTATGACAACTGTTTAGCATTTTCCTAAAGTTATTACTTCTAGATTTATTAGTATATTAAGAAAATATGGGTAAAGTTATTAAAATAGCTTCTGCACCTAAAAAAAAGTTGGGAATGTGTGATATCCATGGATCAACTTGAGTGGAGGTGTTAAGAAAAATCAAATATTTATTAGTATATTAAGAAGTCAAATATTTTGTTAGCTACAAATAAGGCATTTGTACAATTGTGTTATTATTGGGGTAGCTATCTTTTCCTTAATGGGAGAAAAATTATAGGGTCCTTCTTGTATATATGTTACACTGATGGATGAATAAAACAACTATCAAAATTATTACTTGAAACTTCTATACCTCTTCATCCCCTGATTTCAGCTTTTCAGCTTTGTTCAATTTTTTCCAAAAGCAAGCTTCAGTCTTCACCAACAATATAAGCGAGCAAAAGTTCATGTCATTTCATTCCTCTTTGATTTTTGTTAATCCAATTTCTCTGCCAAAACATCAGCAAATCCAAACTCCTGATTATCCAATGAACATAAAGATTCATCAATAAACTATATAAATTAGAGCAAAAGTCAGTAACAAAAGCAAGAGAAAAAAGAGGGAGGCTGAGAATAGAGCAAAAATTCTGGAGAAGGAAATCAAAGAATAGAATCAAGAAACACATTGAAACAAAACACCACAACCTTAGCCACTTCCAAAACCATCATTTTGTTTCCATCCATCAAAACCAAAACAAAACAATCAGTAGAAACAAAATGGCAGAGAACAAAAAATAGAACACACACCACCTATTATCCTTCTCATAACCAAAACACAAACATCTTTCATCTCCAATCAACACACACGCAGCACATGCAAAACACAAAATCAATCAAAATCCAAACTTCCACCATAATCAAAATCAACCACCAATCTCCATCATCAACCTTCATCAATCAAACAATCATCAACAAACCACATCACCACCACCTGTTACCACCGCGCCGTCGCCGGTGAGAAGTTTGAAATCAGTCGAGAGCGTATGAGAGAGTGGACGAACGCGAAATTCGAGGTTGAGAGGATCGAGTGAGAGTTTGAGATCGATGAAGGCGAGAGTGACTCAGAGCGAGTGAGAGGTCGAAGAAGCAACAGAACGCGTGAGAGGGTTTTTTATCCCGATCCTCATCTTTCCTGTTTTTATGTTTATTTATTCATATTCATTCATTTGTTTGTTTTTCTTGAATTGGGTTTTTGTTTGGGCTCTAACCCATTTCTGTCTACACCCTCTTTATATTCTGCCTATAACAAAAATAAATAAAACAAGTATTACAAAAATAATTTTTGTTTGGTATTATTAATTTGATAAAAAAGACTCTCTCTTAAAAAAAATAAAAAAAAGGTTTGGATTAAAAAGGAGACCGGCGGATGTAAATCCGCTCATCTCTCGAATAAAAACAATTATCTTTTCAAAAACGAATGATGTTTTATCCATACTAACGTGATACAAACAACGCTTAAGTCTCCCACACGCGAGCATACAAGCATACGTTTAACCACTAGAATGCGACTAAAATATTTTTTCTTTAAAAAATAACCAACACAAGTTTTTTTTAGAGAACTACGTGAGCTTTGAATTTCCCATTGTATCTGGGAATACGTAGGAGCGAGATTCAACATCTTGTCTAACTCAACAATAAAAAACTAATATTTTCCCCCTATTGTATATACACGAATCAAAATCAATTTTGAAATAAAAGCACAGCATTAACAAAAGCACGCGAACAAGTTAACGAACACTTTTTTAACCCTAAGCTAACAAGAAGGTTCCCGTTGAGTACAACGGATGTGAGGGGTGCTAATATCTTCCCCTCGCATAATCGACTCCCGAACCCGACATTGGTTGCGATGACCATGTACTAGCCCTTTTTAGGTTTTATCGATATTTTCCTTTTCCTTCGAGAATAAATAAAGTTCGGTGGCGACTCAGTGTTTCATTTCGCGCGTATGTACGCTCGGTCGTTTTTCGCGGCGCGACAACTAGTCGCGAATTATTGGGCAGTTTAAGTAGGGTGTTACATCATCCGTTTGTTGTCTGAGAGACATCACATATGTGTTTGTCAAATTTTGGGGTATAAATCTACCCTGATTTCCCACTGCCGAAGTCGAAGGGGAAAACATATTTGGAACATCATTATTAGAATTATGAAGGCCAAACATTAATGACGTAGGCATGCCATATGGAGGATCATTATTTGGCAATCGAAAAGGACGTATAGGGCTCCTGTTGTCACCATTCATTGGTTGTGAAGGGTTTCCTCCACCCAATTGTACGGACGGTGACGATATTGAATGAGCCATTGTCATATTCGTCATTTGAGCATTTGTGATGGGTGTCCTTCCTGAATTGATTGGTTTGTGTTTAGACTACTTGATGGTCTAACCATTTTCTTACGAGTTTTATAACTTTCGAAATCTGGTAAAGATTTACCACTTCTCAAATGTATGAAAGAAATCACAAACAACTAATTTTTACTAATAAAGAAACAACGAAGGAAAATTTTTCTCTCCTTTTTTTTTTAAACAGAAAAAAATAGAAAGGATTGTAAAATAAAACAAAAACACACAAAATCAGTCCCACTGGGCGTGCCAATTTGTTTACACTGATTTTTGGTAAACAAGCACTAGTTTAATTATTGGTAAGATCAACTTGTAAATCTTGGGGCATGTTTGTGCATTCATGGTTTGAAAAGCAATTAAAGTGCATAATTCAAAGTTTCTTTAAAGGAAAAAGTTCTTGTAAATGTAAATAAGCATGAAACAGTAAAATGTTTGGAATAAAAAGGTTTGCAGGAAACTAAATTGTAAATTTAAAAGGAAGGCACAAGATTCATTCGAAATGAATGAATCATTTAAAACAATTGATTAAAGATATATATTAGAATATCAAATTGCATGGAATTGTAAATGTTTACAAGTAAGAGTGGTTCACAGAATCATACATTTTTCTTACGTCGCTCATTTCGCTCGAACGCATGGGTACTCTAAGTTTTTGTAAGGATTTTTAGTATGTGAATTTGTGACCCTGGTTTCGACTACAAAACTAATATATATAGACTATGAATCCTAACTGCTAACAACGGTTACAATTTATTATTTTGACGCGTGTCCTTGCTTCTTGATGCGTTGTCTTCAGTTGAATCTATGCATCCGTTGAAATAAGTCGAAATCGAAATGAAAGTGAACCAATCGAAATACTTAGTCTAAAAACTAAGATTTCTCTTTGAAATCGTAGGAAACTTTGATTGTTAATTTATTTCGATTTGTAATGAAATCGAAACGAAAGCGAAAAATCTTTAAATAGATTTTCTTACTTTATAAATATATATTTAATATATTTATCTAATTAGATCAACTTTTATTTCATATTTTGTTTTAACAAAAATATGAGATAACACAACCTTGAATTCTGACTCTTTTTTATTCCAGTCACCAGAACTCTGAGTGAGTTCTTCTAAAGTAATCCTGGGCGCTGAAGTACTTGCCTCTGAGACATTTTCAGATTTTTGAACTTTTGCCTCTGAGTCTTCTTCAGATTCTTAGACAATCATTGCTCTACCTTTTGCATCCTTAGGTAAGAAAACAGTGTATAGATGAGGATATCATTTCTTTAAACAAATGGAGGTGTTAGGAGTTCTGTTACAACATCCAAGACCTTCACCTTCATTTTTGCAGTTGTAAAAAAGCATAGAAACAATTATACTTTGATCCATGGTTTTCTGACTAAATTCATGAAACTCAATTTCAAATTCATCATAAGGTTTATTGCAAGTGGCACAACCTTTTTCAAGATTCTTTATTCTGACTATAGAATCATTATAAAGATTTTGAAATTTATGTGCTCTTTTTGACATTTCATCATACTTGATTAGTGCATTTTGATGCACATTCTTCTACTATTGTACTTAGACATTTCTCTAGTTTGTTTTATTATTTTTACTATTTTATTGTGTTTTTAGATTTAAGTCTATTTTTGTCTTTATTTTATTTTCGTATTTAATTTTCAGCATTAGTAGCTATTTAATACATGTTCGCTGTGTTGATCATAACTTGAGCTATGGGTAACGGATTGAGGCGCGGGAATATGTGTTGGAAAGCTAAGAGACATAGCTAGAAGTGTTGTGATGATTGGAAGAGTTGTTTCGAAGTGCAAGAGTCTCTAATAATTCATTGAAGATTTCGAACTTAGTGGAGACTTAATTTTGGCCTTTTGTTTCTTTGGCCTTTGAATTTCACTCCTTCTCCTATATATACAACTCAAACCAGAAATAGATATATACAATATATTCAGCAAAGTACTTTTCACAAATTTAGAAAAAGCTACAATGTTCATGGAGAACTAATCTCAAGGCAATTTCCATTGATCATAGGTTCCATCATACTATGAGGTTATTCTAATTTCAATCAAGTTTCTATTCCTTTCAATGTTGTTATGTGATCATTGTTTGCTTAATTCAATTATCATATAGTAGTATTGATTCAATTCGGTTGTTGTATGCTCCTTTACCGTGATCACGTTAGCGTAGCTTCTTCGTTATCGTGCTTGGTTAATTCACGTTTGCTTAATTCGTGAGCGCTTAAATATGTTTGCTTAATTTGGATATTAGGAGCTTACATCACATAAAACTTGTTGCGCTATTGAATGAGTTTTATAATCGAATATGAATAGATAGGAGATTGGAATTATAATCAATGATAACTCGGAACCGAGGTCAGCGGATTAGCCGCTTTAGTTTATTTTATAATCACTTATTTTTAATTGCTATTTCTAGTACAGAACCTTAAACCCCTATAAATTTTAGTGTTTATTCGATTGTTATTTTTACCAATTAGTAAATCAGAGGTCCTTGTGAGACGACCAAGGTTTAACTACCTTGTTACTATATTTTATAATTTTAATTAATTTTGACCGCGTACGACAGCAATCAATACTTGATTTTGAAACCATTTAATTCTGATGAAACGTCAACAAACCTTATCATGGATTTCTTAAGATAAATCATTAATTTTTCTTTGGTGTAATTAGTCGATACCACATCTAGATCATCATCATTATCAGAGTCTTGATCAGGTTCTGAGTCGTCTCAAGAATCAGCATCCAAGTCAGCGCCAGCCATGAGAGCTAGATTGGATTCTTCTTCTTCTTCATCAGGCGATAAACTCAGATTTTCGAAGGTTGCCATAAGACTCTTCTGAAATTTTCTTCTAAATCTGTCCCTTTTGTCATTTGTTTTCTTGTTTACATCTTTTGACCCTTCAGGACAATCTGCCATGAAATGTCCATTTTTCTTGCACTTGAAACATGTCTTGTCTTCCTTGTTGAACATGTTTCTTGAGCTGCTCCCTTTGTTATTTCTACTGAAGCTTTTCTTGGCCCATTTTTTAAAGTTCTTGGTGAAGTATGCAAACTCATCATCATCTTGGTCTTTTTCTTCTTGGTCATCTATGGAAGATTCTTCATCAATCTCCATAGTTTTGGCCTTAAGTGCCCTAGATGATTTCTTGGTTGATGGCAAAGTCACTGACCTTACTTTCTTCTTTTCTACATGAGCGTTCAAGACCAACTCATGGCTCTTAAAATTACCGATTAGTGACTCAAGGTTAATACTATCAAGATCTTTAGCTTCTTCAATGACTATGACTTTAGGTCTCCATTTGTCAGTTAAGCTATTCACAATCTTCCACACATGATCAGAGGTTGTATAACTCTTTTTGAGTACTCTTAGATTAGATACAAGAACTTGAAACCTAGAGAACATGGTTTCAATGTCTTCATCAGGCTTCATTGCAAAGAGTTCATACTGTTGTACCAAGAGTCTAGCTTTTGCATTTTGAACTTGTTTGTTTCCATCATATGTTGCACATAATGAGTCATATATAGCCTTAGCTGTAGATTTATTACCAATTTTTGTGTACTCATCGTGTGAGATGGCAAACATCATGATGTTCTTCACCTTGTTGTGCTTTGCAAAGATTTTCTTATCAGCAGTGGATAATGCTCTTTTCTGAGTGAGAGTTAATTTTCCATCAATTCCTATTCCATTAATAGGAACTCCTTCTTCTACTAAATCTCATAACTCATCATCTATACCATTTATATAGTGATCGATACTATCTTTCCACCATTCAAATCTTGTGGCATCTCCACTGAACATAGGAGCTTTCTTGTTGTTGGATTCATACTTGGATGAAGAATTCATCTTGTCGTAATCAAAATCAACTCTTGAGAGATTAGTGGTGTGAGATGAATTATTGTTAGATGAATTTTCTCCAGACATGAAGTGTTTTTCAGATCTTGTAATATCTCACTGTTAGGTGATTGTCAACAGAACCGGACTCTACATACCAATTGAAGGTGTGAAAAACACAAGAATGGGGGGGGGGGGGGGGGGTTTGAATTGTGTTTTAGGTTTTAAAAACGTTTTCTAAAGAGTGCGAGTTGCAGCGAAATAGAACACAATATCAAAACAAGATAAGAAAGGATGAACACAAAAAATTTATACTGGTTCCTCCCACAAACGAGAGTAGTCCAGTTCTCTTGCACTAACAAGAGATTTCACTATAATCACTAAGATTATACAGTTGCTCAAGCACATAAGCAAGAGACTTCACAAATTGCTCAAGCACACAAGCAAGAGACTTCAACACTTTTCTCAAGCACACAAGAAAGAGACTTCAAATTGCTCAAGCACACAAGCAAGAGACTTCACAAAATCTTATACAAGATAAGATAGTGTACAGTAAATACACCTAAGACTTTAACTCTTTCTAATAAAAACAAATACAGAGTATCAGAACTTCTTGAATCTGGAGCTTTAAGAGTTTAAGTCTTGTGCAAGTGTTTTCTAGGTATAGCTTGAGTATGCAGGAGTGAGTAGTTTTTCAGTTATCGCTCAGTGTTGTATCTTTCACGATCTCTCAAGTCTTCTATATATAGGCAATGACAATGTGGACGTTGAGGTTGACCGTTGAGTAGAGATAGAGATAGCGCAATCGTAGTCGTATTGGTAGTGGAGCTTTAACCTTATTCCAAAAGAGGTAAAGAGCTACTACTGCTAGCGCTTTGAAGACTTCAGTGTTTGCCCAAAAGAAGTAAAATTTCCCATTTGTCTAGACGCTCATCTTTGACTTATGACAAGGTCACATATTGATATAAGAGTGGAGGATAATTGAATCTGATACTAGCTCATCTGAATGGAACAACTTATGCCTTCGTCATTTTGCTTCTGAGTCCAATTGCTTCTGAATGTCTTTAATGCTTCTGAATGAATTCATAGCTTCTAACTTGCAGTCAGACTCTATTCTCTTTTTAAATTCCTGCATACTTAAAATAAAATGTTAGTATTCAATTGTGCATTTAATACTTTGTTATCTTTAAAACTTTAACAAGTTCTTGGAATTTGTCTTAAAACCATTTTTTTTCCAACAATAAATATGTGTCTTTTGATTATTAATCTTCGTGTTTGTTGAGAAAACTTTACCCACAACTTAGTCCTCTATAACTTAATCATATATAATACTATATCTTATGTTTTTATTCATGTTTGTTCTGTTTCACTAGTTTATAATAATAATAATTATACAATTCACATCAAATTCACCAATATGTAATCAATAAAAGTAAAAATAGACTATTTTTATTTAACTTCATCAATATAATTTAACATAAATAAGTTAAATCAATCCATGAGTCTCAAAATACACATTACAATAAAAAAATCTTAAATAAATTAGTTTGAATAAAGCATAATCTAATAATCTACGTTGTCGACAGAATCATCCATGTTGTTAAAGTCATCCTCCTCATAGTTTTGATGGCAATGGTGTTGGTCGCCCTTGAAAGACACAACAATATGCGCCAAATTTTTCAATTGTCTCCAAATCTTCATAGAAATTTCCTTGAGTTTTTGTCCCCAAGCAGATTCAACTGTTTAACCGAGATGCGAGGCAAACCTTGTTGGTGCCACTACGAGATTCATGCCCTACTTGGGAGGCTTGTTTTTTCTTCACTTGAAATAATCCCTAATCAAGTAAAAACAATGTAAAGCCTATATACATTATTTGTAAAGAAAATCAAATAAAAGGAATATGTTTTCTTACATGTATGTTTTCTCGGCTCTATCGTCCAAAAACCAACACAATAAAAGCTTAACACAACCATGAAATGTAGTTACAATAAATGAAGCAAAACAATAATTTAAAACTAACTTTTATATAAGATAATAAACATTTAAATAAATTCTTTCTTAATCCTTTTATGTATTCCAAACATATCCAACTCTTAGGTTTGTTGAACACTCTTCTATAACAAACATTTTATCTTAGACAATCTTCGTAGCGCACATTGTAACAAACTTGGAAAGATTCACATGCGTCAAGGATTATATGATTGTCTTTTGTCTATGCACGATGTCCTACGCAAGCTGGGACATCGTGTTCAAAATGTTGCCCTGAGACATCTGTCTTCAACATGTTGCTGATGCTGGGCAAGATGTCCTACTCATGATGAGACATCTAATCCATCATGTTGCATTTGCACAATAAGTTTTTTTTTTTGGTAAACCAAAGGTATCTTCTGCGCGCTACTGCAAAGACTAATCCCCTCGAGGTAACTGAGATCCATTTAAGGGGTTGACCTCTCACAACAAATGCTTCTCCATGCGCGCCGACCGGGGATCGAACCCAAGCATATAATGCAGCCAACCATAGGAACTACAATGTGGTGCTCTCTTTCTCAATTTTTCTATACCTATAGCAACCTCTATTTATAGAAAAATATATGAATAAATAACAGAAACAAATATGCTTTAAAATAAAATGGAATGCAAGTCATATATGCTTCAAAAAACTAATTTTTCGACAAAATCAGCAAAACAACACATGTTGTCAAGCGGCCTGCGCCTAGCGCAGCTGCCAGGAGCTCAAGCTCCACCAAGTCTGTCAATTGGCCTAGTGTAGGACATGTTGCGCCTAGCACAGGTTTAAGTAGCTCCAGCGACGATTTCTGACTTCTGAAGTGAAATTTCAAGGCATATTTCAACACTATCCAAAAGATCCCTCGCATCCTTGACGTCACGGAACATTACAAATCCAAACCTCCTCCCCTGTTTATTGAGTTTATTCGGAATATAAACCTCTCCAACACGTTCGAAACGTGAAAACTTCGGTCAGAGATCCACCGCTTTTACATCGTCCAAGACATAGCCTCGTGGTTTGCCACCTCTCTCCACACCCTCTCTCTTCTTTCTCTCTCATGTTTCTAAAGTAAAATAAAGAAAATTTAAGCTTGATTATCTTTAGAGATGTTACGGTTTAATTTACCTAATTGTATTGGAAATAATTTCTTTAGAAATAGATGTTGATTATCTTCTTTCATATTTCATTAACGTTTTAGCTTTGTATGTAGGACTGACAATGAACCGAACCAACTCGAAAATAGTTCGAGATTTGATTCGATAATTAATTCGTTGAACTTGGTTCGTGAACCAAATGGGTCGAACTTGAGTTGAAAATTAAGCTCGTTAAATAAATGAGACACAATATAATATGTGTTAATATATGTGGACAATTCAAGTCCACATTCCAATATTATCCGGATGAAACACAATTTAACACTACAGCTTTATCATACAAAATGATAGCATTGGTTATAGCATGGTTGATCTAAGTATCAAACCACTATTTCATATATGGTTGTACATTTATTCTAGGGCTGACAATGAACCGAACCAACTCGAAAATAGTTCGAGACTCGATTCGATTCGATAATTAACTCGTTGAACTTGGTTCATGAACCAAATGAGTTGAACTTGAGTTGGAAATTAAACTCGTTAAATAAATGAGTCAAGTCAAGTTTAAGCGAGTTCGACTCGACTATATTCGTAGGCACTGCATGTACTTTTTTTTTCTGTCATCAAGTTTTATCTGACTCCATTTTCCCGATAAAAGTCCCCCATAAATATTTGTTCTCTATTGCAATTTTTAACAATAGATATTATTTAATTATTTGGAAATTATACTATTTTTTTTTCTCTTTCTAACGTTTCTCATGTTTGTGAGAATATCAAAATCTTGTGTCCAAAGTGTTGTTAGTCTGTGACCATAATTCTTGTTCTAACTTAATACACGAATATTATTAAGATTTATCCTTATTTTATTTCTATAAAAATGATAAAATATAACATTTCATTAAAATTAAAAAACTGTAGTAATATTATTTTTAATTGAAATTACAAAAACTGTTTTGAAAAGGACAGTTATCAAACATAAATCTCTTATATGTTTGGATTACAACAACAAGCACTCGTGCCACTGTCACAATGTCCACCAAAATGAAAGCCCATTGTTTTACATTGACCGGAACATTTAAATGAATCATTTGGACAACTCCCAGAAATAAAGCAATTACTTGAAGCTTCAGCTACAATAAATTAAACGTTATTAGAAATATCATCTAGTATACAAGATGTTGTCATTACAAATCTATAATATATATATTTCTAAAACTCACAACCTTTTTTTTTGACGTTGCTAAAACTCACAACTTAAAACAAAAATTTAAGAACTTAAACACGTCTCTCAAATTTTATAACTACAAAACATTTCATTGATAATACAACAAAATTTAGTGTACAACAAACGCCCGAACGAATCAATATAACAACTGTCAGCTAAATGGTAGTCCGTTATTCTACAATCAGTGAGAAATAAAATGACTTATTTAGACAACTCCTCGAAATAAATCAATTTACTTGATTTGTGAATTCGACTATTGCTATATTCAATTAAAAGTTATTATAAATATTATCTCATGTACAAGATATTGTCATTTCGAACCGAAGGTATAAATTTTCATAAAAAATATATCGAAAAGTCAAAATCTAAAAAAAAAAATAGGAATTTAAAACACTTTTTTCAAATTCTACAACTGCAAGACATTTTATTGATAAGATAACAAAATTAAGTAAAGAACTAGTTTATTACCGGTAAACACCACCAAAGCAAGACACATAATTGCAATGGTAAGAAAGAGAATATTGAGGTGGGTTGCCATTATTTTTTGATAGAATGAGAATTAACTTCTTACAATAGCCTATTTAAAGGCACAAGCCCAATTAATTAATGTGCATTGCATTTTGCTTTAAGCTCAACAAAACATAATTAAGGTCAATAAAAATTACATTTATAAAGAAAAAAAATTATATACGTTCAACAAAATTTACATTTTTATTATATATAGCATATTTTATTTTTTGACCCTATCCTCAACCAAATTTTAAATGTTTTTAATAAGTTCAACCAAACATAATTAAGGTCAACAAAATTTACGTTTTTTTAACACATACATAATAAAAATTTAAAGCATTAATTAAGGTCAACAAAATTGTATACGGTCAACAAGATTTACGTTTTTACTATATATAGTATAATTTATTTTTTGACTGTATCTCAACCAAATTTTAAATTTTTTTTAATCAAAAAATTTGTTTCCTACTAAAGACATTCCGTCATATTAAGTTTTTAAATATTCAGTAAATGAAATTATGTTCTTCAAGGGGCATATGTCTTACATGTTATCTGAGATAATTTTACAATTTTAAAGATGTCTTAGACAATATTTACAACAATTGCGATGCAGGATATAAATACTGAAAGCAAGTATAAAGGACACAATAAATTGCTAACTCAGCTCGGCGTAACTACACCTACTTTAGAGGATGTCAATTCAGGAAAAGGAAGATCAATACTTTGGAATTAATAATTAGGTACCGTCTGGCCTATAGCTTTTTTTCGTATTCTTTTTCCTTAGAAGTAAGAAGTTAGGTAAAACAACAATTATTAAAAGCTCTAGTAAGAAAAAAAACAGCTTCTATATTTTAAGAATGGGTCATGTTAACATGTGCCCTAAGCTACCCTAAAAGTAAAATTTTTGCATTTATTGATACAAAACATTTAACGTTTAAGTAGTTGATGAATACACAAGTTGCAATAAATTTTTATCACATTTGTATTCTTAACATGTGCCCTTAAGGGCACATGTTAACATTCTCCTTTAAGAAAAATTATAATATATTGTCAAACATATATTTTAACCCTGTTTATAATAAAAAAAAACTTTAATCTTTTCTTTTTTAAGAAGTAAAATTTGCCAAACAACTTTAATTTTAGCTTAATGGAAATAAAAATAAATATTTAAGAGTCAACTTTTTATACTTTTGAGGTATTGAATGCACGTATTTCGAGACAAACTTTCTATTTAACATGCTTAATTAACCATTGCTCCAGGGGCACTGTTGTCGCGGTGATTTTTGGATATCAAGCTATTGGTTAGCGTTGAATCGCAAATTCTTAGATTCACCACCGATCATTAATTTTTTCCGAGGAAAAGGGGAAAAGTTCAAAATAACCCTATTTTTAAGAGATTAAAGGTTCGGGGGTTGGTTATACGAAGGGAAGGTACTAGCACCCTAAGTATCAATAGTATCCTATAGGAACCTCTTGTTTCTATTCTATCTAAGCGCTTTATTTTTATTTGCTTGTAAAAATGTCAGGGATTTAAGACTAGAGTGATGATTGAGAGAAAAAGTTTTAAGTGATAAAAAAAGAAGAAAAATGTTTTTTGTTGATTTTATTTGATTCGCCGAGACAAGTCGCATGCCTACGTACCCGAAGGATCAAAATCTCGTAGTTCGGGGTAAAAAGCCGAGTAAATTTGTTTGTTTAATTTTAAAGTTTTAAAAATGGTTTTAAAGACCAAAAAGCCAAAAGTGGCAAAATGCGAGTTTGACTGATGTTAATTTGTGAAGAAAGTCTAAATGGTTAAATTGACTTGAAGTTTGATTATGAAAGGAGACGCGAACGCTTGGTTTAAAATCCAAGGTTTTTTGCAAGAAAAAAGGTTTAGGCGAGAAAATCACTTGGTTTAAAATCCAAGGTTTTTACATGATTAAAATGTTTGACTGAAGAAAATACACTTGGTTTAAATTCCAAGGTTTTTGCAGGAAAAAGAACACTTGGTTTAAAGTCCAAGGTTTTCGCGATAAAAAGGACACTGTGTTTAAAGTCCAAGTTATTTGCGATAAAAACGGCACTTGGTTTAAAGTCCAAGTTATTTGCGATAAAAAGGGCTTTTGGTTTAAAGTCCAAGATTTTTTGCGATAAAAAGAACACTTGGTTAAAAATCCAAGGTTATTGCGATAAAAAGGGTACTTGGTTTAAAGTCCAAGTTATTTACGATAAAAATGACACTTGGTTTAAAGTCCGAGATTTTTGCGATAAAAAGAGCACTTGGTTTAAAGTCTACGGTTTTTGTGATAAAAAGAACACTTGGTTTAAAGTCTAAGTTTTTTTGATAGAAATGTTTGATGAAATCTTTTGTGTTTCCACGATATTTTGAAAAGAAAATATTTAAGTATTTTGAAAGAGGTTTTGACATCATTTTAAAAAAGAGAATTGGGTAGCGGTGGCGCGCGAAAAATGATACTAACGTCATAACAAATAAATTAAGCGCGAAGACAATTCGCAATGATATTTTGATCAAAGCGACGCCTTTTCCCTTGTAATTTAATATTACTCATATGGACAAAATGCGATAAAAAATAAATATGCATGAGTGCTATTTTTCATTTATGAGTACATTGGCCTAATCACATTCTAATACTTAACAATAAAATAAAATGAATGATGATGCAAATAAACTCACATGCAATGCAATTATCATTTATAATTTACATCCAATCCTAATTACATTCTAAAAATAATAATAAATGGATATGATGAGATGAGTATGATATAGCAATAAATAAACATAAATAAAAGATTAACCTACGAGGAACTAAAGAATTAGTAACATTAATCACACTTACTAATAACTAAATGAATAAAGACTTGAAAATAAAAAAGAAATAAGCTTCAACCTCATGCTTAACTGGCTAAAATAGCATACAATAAGCTTATGCCAAAAGCACTTATTTCATAAGCTCAAAACAAAATTAACTAACAAAATAAATAAAGACATTAAAAAATATTATCAACAACTTAAATATCAAAAAATAGGAAAATGAAATAAGTCTCAACTTCATGCTTGATTGGCTAAAATAGCTTAAAAATAAGCTTATGCAAAAAACACTTATTTCATAAGCTCGAAAAATAAAATTAAAACAGAGAGGGTGTCGCGGTGATTTTCGGACGCCAAGCTATTGGTTAGCTTTGGTTCTCAAAAATTATGATTCACCACCGAGCTTTAATTTATCCAAGGGAAGGGGAAAAGACCGAATAAACCCATAATGAAAATTTAGAGATTTTAAGGTTCGGGGGTTAGTTATACAAAGGGAAGGTATTAGCATCCTATGTATCCGTAGTACTCTACGGGAACCACTTGTAAAATATGTATTTTTGTGCTAAAATGTTTTGCTTGTAAAATTTGCTTATAAATGATTGGGTAACGATGAGAGAAATTTTTTATTAATTTTGAGATATTCAAAAGAAAAGGAGAAAAAAGTTTTATTAATTTTGAATTGGGAAGACGCAAGGTCTTTTGCACTACGTACCCGCGAGGGATCAAAATCTCGTAGTTCGGGGTAAAATTTGTAAAGAGTGATTTGTTTGCTTGATTTTAGGAGAAAAGACGAGTCGTCATCTTAAGTTTAAACTCCTTTTAAATCCGCTACGAACATACTGAAAAGTTTATATCTTTTCCTGCCATATGTCGTGGAAAAATGAATTTTAACTAGAGATGACTCACGTCTAAACTCTCTTGAGAAAAAGTTTGAATTTGAAAAGCCAAGCGGCAAAAGATTTGAATTTTTTTTTTTGTATTTTTAGTCTTTGTGAAAATATTTAAACATGCTTTAAGTGTGTTAGAGCATTTATTGAAAAAAAAGTTTGAAAAAAGGTTTCTCGACGAAAGTCGAAGTTTATTATAAAAGGATTTATTTTTTTGAAAATATTTGAAGGTTTTAGTTTTTTACTTGTAAGACAAAAATATATTTTTTAGAACGTCGGTTATTCGGACCGCAAGCCATCCGGCAGGAAATCCGAAGTCACCGAAGAGTGAAAAGTCATCCGACAAACCACTCCCTTTTCATTCTTTTTTATTTAAACAAAAATGATTTATATTTCAAGGTTAAAAAAAAAAAGCGAACAAGCAAAAGCGCAAAATACACATCGTCACACGGGGTTAACGAAACATTTCCCTTTTCCCTTTGGACTTACACAATATAAAAACAACAATATACATATACGTATTTTTTTGCATTTTTTTTTTTTATACTTGAATAATAATAAATGAAAAAAATAAGTAACATTATATTTTTTGACATTTTGATATTTAGACATAGCACGTAACATATAAATGATGCATTAAATAAATAAATCGAATGAACGTTAAAATATCATAGACAAGTAAATAAAGCGATACAATAAAAATAATATTCATAAAAAAAATAATAATAATAATGAAACAGGGGGTGCAAAACGCAGGGTAGGGGGGTGAAAATAGCAAAGCAATGGACTAGGCCCAGTCCACAAGGCCCACTAGCGTGTGAAAAATGTGGATTAGATCTGGGTCGTCTGATTAAATCAGGCAGCCCAGATTTGATTTCATCCAGATGAGATCTGGGACGCTTGATTAGATCAGGATGGTTCTGGGTGCGCTGGTGCACCGTAAGGCCATGCACCAGCCAGCACCTGATTGGGTCAGGGTATAAATACCCAAAACCCAAAAAAAGCTTCATTTTTTCCTCAATCTTCTCTCTCTCGGCCGACTTTCCCTTTCTTTCTCTCTTCTTCTCCTTCTCCTAGCTCTGCTAGGGTTCTTCATGATGAAGAACAAGGGATGAATATTCATCCCTTCCGGCGAGACGCCGCCACGCCGGAGCGATTCCGGCGGCGGCTCCGCCGGTCCCAACCCAGAAATTAAAAAAACAACTTTTTTTTTTTACCCAAAAACCTCCTATTCCTTATTCTAAACCCAAATTCAAAATCAAAAGCATCTAAATTCTAACCAAACGCCATAGATCGAAAAAAGAAAAAAATGAAAAAAAAAAAAAAAGATTCAACCTTTGTGATTTATGGATCTGTCCGCCTTCTTCTCTGTTTCGTCTTCTTTCTCTATTTTCCGTTTTTTGATTTCGAAATGTTTCGCTTCTGGATTATGGGTTTGAAATGATTTGGTGTTTTGTTTTTTTGGTTTCTGATTTTTGGTTCTGGTATTTGATTTCGGATTCGTGTTCTTCGTTTCTGGGTTTGTATTTTGCGATGAAGATGATGAATAATGATGCGGATGACTGTTTAATTCACTCTGGTAATTTTTTGTGTTTTTGTTATTTTTTCGTGTTTGTTGGATTTTAGCTCTGTTGAACAGTTAGGGTTTTTTGTGTGGTTTGTGTTGCGGCTGCCCGGAAAAAAATCCTCCTCCTCTCTGATTTTTTCATCTGTTTTATAACCCAAAATTTTTAGGGTTTTGGTTAATTGAGGAATGGCAGAGAAGTGTTTTCTAGTTGAAAATGGAATCTCCCCTTTTGGGGAAGAAGACATGGACATTGCTGGACCTGTGACCAAAAACGTGACCTCAAGGACAGTAAAAAAACGTGACTTTTTTTGATTTTTAATTAATTTTAAAAAAAACAGGAAAATGAACAAAGAAATAAATAAATCAAAACAAATAAATAAATAATAATAAAAATAAAACTAAATAATAAAATAAAAATAATAAAAGTTGAAAAAAGCAAAATGACAATAATAATAATAATATAAATGTATAAATAATAAACGAACACAAAATGAGGTATTTTAAAATATCTCTCTGCTGAAATTTCTTTTGAAAAAGTGAAGTAAATCCCGGATAAAAATGCATGACACATGGACATGGGGCGGGATCTTAGGTCAAAAATTGGGGTATGACAGATGCCCCTATTTAAGTTTCTTCCTCCGGAGAGATGAAGATTGAAATTTTCATCTCGATTGGAGGAAGAAGCTTAAATACAAAATACACAATTTTGGACCTAAGATGCCGAGAATGCTTATGATGCAAATGCAAATACAAGATTTTGAATCTTGTGAGAAAGTGGAATCACAAGTGACGAGCTTTTATTACTGGGGAATAAAGACATTTACAGGTGAGCAACAAAAAGTGACCCGACTGAGGGAGGAAAACAATGATAGGGAGAGGAAAATGATCCAACTCCACTTGTGAAACAATGTATTTTTACAGGGGATAAGTCGCCTACTATCATGTGGATAGTTTAACAAAGGTAAATGGAAAAAAATGAGACACTGTCTACTATCGCCTGGATAGCTTAAAAAAAAGACGAGTGAAGAATGATGAGACACTGTCTACTAACGCCTGGATAGCTTAATAAAAGACGAGTGACGAAATAATGAAGCACTGTCTACTATCGCCTGGATAGCTTAATAAAAGACGAGTGAAGAATAATGAGACACTGTCTACTATCGCCTGGATAGCTTAATGAAGACGAGTGACGAATAATGAAGCACTGTCTACTATCGCCTGGATAGCTTAATAAAAGACGAGTGAAGAATAATGAGACACTGTCTACTATCGCCTGGATAGCTTAATGAAGACGAGTGACGAATAATGAAGCACTGTCTACTATCGCCTGGATAGCTTAATGAAGACGAGTGACGGATAATGAAGCACTGTCTACTATCGCCTGGATAGCTTAATAAAAGACGAGTGAAGAATAATGAAGCACTGTCTACTATCGCCTGGATAGCTTAAAAAAAGACGAGTGAGGAATGATGAGACACTGTCTACTATCGCCTGGATAGCTTAATGAAGACGAGTGACGAATAATGAAGAGACAACTGATATGAGTAGCAGCCATGCATGTATTATGGGAATATATATGTGTTATGTTTGTATGCATGTTATGTATGTGTGTGCTGACAAAACTAATTGGACAAACACGACTGAAGGTAAACCAACATCGCAGTACGTTCAAATACTCGGCCGGACTTAACAAGGTGTATACATCACTTGAGATGGACCAGAAATACTGATTGAAGAAGTCTGACTATAAAACTCAAACCTTTTTAGGGAGGACAAGTCTTACAGGGGAAAGACCTGATATTGGTCTGAAGTCACCATTTGGAACTAGGTGAGGAGACTCCTTTTAACTGTACATATCCCCTTCTGTTTTCATCACTTGAAGAAAATGTGTTTGTTATTCCCCCTCTCCCCCCCTTTTTTTTTTTTAAAAGAGTGCAAATATTGTGTATATTTTTTCTTTCTCTTTTTTTTTTAAAAACTTTTGTTCCAAACATTACCATTATATAAAAAAAGAAGTTATGCAAAACAAAAATAAACAAGAATTCCAAATGAATAGGAAAGGCTCAGATTTCATTAATTGAATGGTAGCTTGCAAAAAGCGTGCCTCATGGGTCATTACAAAGAGTTGGAAAATGGTAAATACATGGAAAAGGCTACATTGTTACACGATAACCACTATTCTCTCTAGCAACTTTGGATTCCAACTGTGTTTTGAGCTCTTTTTAGATTGAAGACTGCTGACTCTTTAGTAGCTATATCGAATGCCCCAAGCAGACGAGTTTAAACTGATGCAGCTATTTTGTCAGAATCCTTAATTTTTGCCTAGATTGCCTTTTCAGGTTTTCAATCTACCAGGATAATCTTTTATTTTTTATGTCTCTAATTTTTGCCTGGGCCGCCCTTTCGGGTTTTCGGTCCACCGAGACGCTCATTTTTGCTTAAGCCGCCCTTCCGGGTTTTCGACTTAACGAGCTTTTCTTTATTATTAGACAAAATATTTCTTGACTGCATCGGCATTCACAGGGCGTGGGAGCTCATCACCATCCATAGTTGCAAGTGTCATAGCGCCACCGGAGAAAGCTCTCTTAACAACGTATGGGCCTTCATAGTTAGGGGTCCACTTGCCCCTAGAATCTGGTTGGAAAGATAGAATCTTTTTGAGTACGAGGTCCCCTTCTTTGAACTCACGGGGTCGAACCTTCCTATCAAAAGCTTGTTTCATCCTTTTTTGATACAACTGACCATGGGACAGGGCGGTCATGCGTTTCTCCTCAATTAGATTCAACTGGTCATATCTACTTTGACACCATTTAGCCTCAGACAATTTGGCTTCCATCAGAACTCTCATTGACGGAATCTCGACCTCTACGGGTAACACTGCTTCCATGCCATATACGAGAGAGAAAGGGGTTGCCCCTGTTGAAGTGCGGACCGAGGTGCGATACCCGTGCAAGGCAAATGGTAACATCTCATGCCAATCCTTATAAGTAACAACCATTTTCTGAACGATCTTCTTGATATTCTTATTTGCAGCCTCAACAGCGCCATTCATTTTGGGTCTGTATGGAGAAGAATTATGATGTTCAATCTTGAAGTCATCACACAATTCTTTCATCATTTTGTTATTCAGGTTTGACCCATTGTCTGTGATGATCCTGCTCGGGATGCCGTACCGGCAAATGAGTTGATTCTTGATAAACTTGACTACCACTTGTCTGGTTACATTCACGTATGATGCTGCTTCGACCCACTTGGTGAAATAGTCGATGGCCACCAGGATGAAGCGGTGTCCGTTTGAAGCTTTTGGCTCAATCATACCAATCATGTCGATACCCCACATAGAGAAGGGCCATGGAGAAGAAAGAACATTGAGCAGAGTTGGTGGCACATGTATCTTGTCAGCGTAAATCTGGCATTTGTGGCATACCCTTACATGTTTGCAGCAATCAGATTCCATTGTCATCCAATAGTAGCCGGCCCTTAACATTTTCTTAGCCATTGCATGTCCATTAGAATGAGTGCCAAAAGACCCTTCATGCACTTCATTCATTAACATTTCTGCTTCGAGTTTATCCACACATCTGAGAAGGACCATGTCAAAGTTTCTTTTGTACAATACGCCCTCATTCAGGAAGAAATTGCCAGACAACCTTCTCAAGGTCTTCTTATCTTTGTTGGATGCCCCAAGTGGATACTCCTGACTTTGAAGGAACTGTTTAATGTCGTGAAACCATGGTTTGTTGTCTGCGACCTCTTCAATGGCAAACACATGAGCAGGTCTTTCGAGACGCCGAATGCTGATCCGGGGCATGTCATTCCAACGACTCACTTCAAACATGGAAGATAGGGTGGCTAAGGCATCTGCCATTTGGTTTTCCTCCCGGGGGATGTGATGCAGTTCCACCTTATTGAAGAAAGTGAGGAGGCGCCTCGCATAGTCTTTGTAAGGGACCAGGCCTTGATGACGAGTTTCCCATTCTCCTTTGATCTGATTAATCACAGGGGCTGAATCTCCATATATGTCGAGGACTTTGATCCTTAGGTCAATGGCTTCTTCAATCCCCATGATGCAAGCTTCATATTCTGCGATGTTGTTTGTACAATCGAATAGCAATCTAGCAGAAAAAGGGATGTGGGTGCCTTTGGGAGTGATGATGACTGCCCCTATTCCATTACCATATGCGTTAACAGCTCCATCGAATATCAAACCCCATCTGGATTCAGGGTCCGGACCCTCTTCAGGTAAAGGTTCCTCACAGTCTTTCATCTTTAAATACATGATCTCTTCATCAGGAAAGTCAAACTTGATAGATTGATAATCGTCAATGGGCTGGTGAGCCAAATGATCAGCGATAATGCTTCCTTTGATTGCCTTTTGGGTACGGTACTCAATGTCGTACTCGGACAACAACATCTGCCAACGGGCAATCCTTCCGGTTAGAGCAGGCTTCTCGAAGATATATTTGATCGGATCCATTCTTGATATCAACCAGGTGGTATGACTAATCATATACTGGCGGAGGCGTTTGGCAGCCCATGCTAAAGCACAACAGGTCTTTTCAAGCATAGAGTATCGAGACTCACAATCCGTGAATTTCTTACTCAAATAGTAAATGGCATGCTCTTTTCTTCCGGTTTCATCTTGCTGTCCAAGTACACAACCCATTGAATCATCTAACACTGTTAGGTACATGATTAGTGGTCTGCCCTCGACTGGGGGGACCAAGATTGGGGGCTCTAGCAAATATTCTTTGATATTGTCGAACGCTTTCTGACAATCCTCGGTCCAAGTAATCCCTTGATCTTTGCGGAGAAGTTTGAATATTGGCCCGCAAGTAGCAGTCATATGAGAGATAAATCTGGAGATGTAATTCAATCGTCCAAGAAAGCCTCTTACTTGCTTTTCGGTCCTCGGAGCAGGCATCTCTCGAATAGCTCTGACTTTGTCTGGGTCTACTTCAATACCTTTTTGGCTGATAATGAAGCCTAAAAGTTTTCCTGACCGGACACCAAAGGTGCACTTATTGGGGTTCAAACGAAGCCGATACTTTCGCAACCGCAAGAACAATTTCAAGAGATGCCCGACATGCTCTTCTTCAGTTCTAGACTTAGCGATCATATCATCCACATAAACCTCAATCTCTTTATGCATCATATCATGAAAGAGAGTAGTCATGGCTCTTTGATAAGTAGTTCCCGCATTCTTCAATCCAAACGGCATCACCTTATAGCAAAAGGTCCCCCATGGTGTGATGAAAGACGTCTTTTCTCTATCCTCGGGTGCCATCTTGATTTGATTATATCCGGAGAATCCGTCCATGAAGGAGAAAACATTGAACTTTGCCGTATTGTCGACCAACATATCAATATGCGGCAATGGGAAATCATCTTTCGGACTGGCCTTGTTTAGGTCTCGGTAATCGACACACATCCTAACCTTACCATCCTTCTTTGGAACTGGCACTATGTTGGCCAACCATTGAGGGTATTCAGCTGTAACAAGAAAACCTGCATCAATCTGCTTTTGGACTTCCTCCTTGATCTTGACCGCTAAGTCGGGATGGGTCCTTCTCAACTTCTGTTTGACTGGTAGGCATTCAGGCTTCAGTGGTAAGTGATGTTCCACGATGTCGGTATCCAATCCTGGCATGTCTTGATATGACCAAGCAAACACGTCGACATATTCTTTGAGAAGCTCCGTCAATCTGCTCTTGACGTCCTCATCTAGTAGTGCCCCGATCCTGACTTCCTTCTTATCTTCTTCAGAGCCCAAATTAATCGTTTCCAATGGCTCTTTGTGAGGCTGAATGACTTTTTCTTCATGCTCAAGTAAGCGAGAAATCTCATCTGGAATTCCTTCATCACCCTCGTCTTCGGCTTCAAACACAGGAAACTCAAAGTTGGGGGAGGGCATAGGGTTATTTTGTTCAATGGGGTTATTGATGGTTAATCTGCACATGTGATTTATGCTTGATTTTAGAATGCATATGATAAAGACGTGTAAAGAAATTTTTTTTAGAAGGAGTGTTTCTTTTTAGTGTTTTTTTTTTTACCATTTTCCAGAAAGAGCACAAAAATAATAAAAAAACAGATGGAATGGAAGTCAAAACGACATTTTTATTGATTGATAATATTTGAAACAGGAACGCCCTACACATGGTTCACTCTTGCCTTGGGCAGAGCAGGAGGAATTATTTAAAAAAGTGCCCTAACACAAGTTCACTTTCGTCTTGGGCAGAACGAAAGGATTTTTTTGAAAGGAGGCAAACAAACACATTACTTAGACAAATGAGTAACGGAGGGAACGTCGACAGCTATCCAATTGTGGCAAACCACCCCTCTTGTGACAAAGCTTGGCAAATCTTCCTCGGTACTGTCTTCGGTAATGGCATCGACTTCTGGAGATGGAAGGTGGATGAACCCAGCACTATAGAAGATGTCTTCAATTGGTTTGGTGGCAACACTTGGGTTGACAGCTTTTGCAGATGGTAGGGAGAAACCCAACCCTTCTCGAAACTTGTTTTCCGGTAGTGTCAGAACTTGCCCCCAACCGGTCGATGAACCATTCTGAACTATTTCTTGTGCATCCTTTAATGACGCCATGGGTCCCTTATTCTTCTTGGCGCCCTCATCATCTAAAGAAAGACTTTGAAATTGGGTCTCAACAACATCGAGATCATCTTCAATAATGGCACTAGCTTCTGGGCGAATGAACCCTGCACTGTGGAAAGTATCTTCAATCGGTTTGATGACGACATTCAGCCTACTAGATGAAAGAGAGAAACCCAATCCTTCGCGATGCTTATTTTCTGGCAAAATCACAACTTGTCCCCAACCTGCAGACAACCTATCACGAACCACTTCTTGTGCGTCTCTCAAGGAGGAAATTGACGCCATATTCTTCTTGGCATGCTCATCATTTAAGGAGAGACTTTGGGAATGCATTCCACCGACATTAGAAACATCTTCAATAATGACATTAACTTCTGGTAAGGAAGGGTGAATGAACCCAGCACTGTAGAAAGTATCTTCAATTGGTCCGTTGACAACATTCCGCTTGGGAGCCCTTGTAGATGAAGGAGAGAAACCCACCCCTTCACGATACTTGTTCTCTGGCAAAGTCACGACTTGTCCCCAACCTGCAGACAACCCAGTTTGAACCACCTCTTGTGCGTCTTTAAAGGAAGAAATGGATGTCACATTCTTCTTGGTATTCTTGTCATCTAATGAGAGACCTTGGAATTGCGTTCCATCAACATCACTAGCACTGATGAAAGAGAAAGACGACAAATGGCTCACCAACAAGGCTTGCTCACCACCTACAATTACCAACTTTCCATTCTTCACAAATTTCAGCTTTTGGTGAAGCGTAGACGTCACTGCTCCTGCATCATGAATCCATGGCCGACCCAACAAACAACTGTATGCGGCTTGGATATCCATCACTTGAAAAGTAATCTGGAACAAGTGTGGCCCGATCATCATGGGTAAGTCGACCTCTCCAATGACAGGCTTCTTTGAGCCATCAAAAGCTTTAACCACTACTCCACTGTGCCTCATCGGGGCCCCTTGGTAAGATAGTCGAGCAAGAGTCTCTTTAGGCATCACATTTAGAGACGAGCCAGTGTCTACAAGCACATTTGACAATGCATCAGAAAGACAATTCATTGATATGTGCAAGGCAAGGTTGTGATTCTTTCCTCCTTTCGGCAGTTCCTCGTCACTGAAACTCAAGCTATTGCAAGCAGTGATATTTCCCACTATTCCACCGAACTGGCCAACTGACACATCATGGTCCACGAAAGCTTGGTCCAAAACCTTCATCAAAGCTTCCCTATGGGCATCAGAATTCATCAGCAAAGATAACACAGATATTTTCGAAGGGGTTTGCAACAATTGGTCAACCACCTTGTACTCGCTCTTTTTTATCAATTCTAAGATCTCATCGAAATCTGAATCGGGTCTAGTCCCACTGGACTGGCCTTTGCCTTTATTCAAATCTGGACTCGAAACACGAACTTCTTCCCGCACCTCCTTACTCACTAGATCTTCAGACTTCTTCTGGACCATTGAGGGAAATACTCGGCCACTTCTTGTGACTCTACTCACTTCGGCGATGTTGACCGAAGGTGGCAAAGCAGGTATGGGAACCTCGTGCCCATTTTCTATCATTGTGGCGTTGTATTTGTAAGGTATCGCCCTTTCAGAAATGTAAGGCATCGGTCCTGGTAAGGAAATCACCAATGGAGTGACGATAGATCGTTGACTGTTGTAGGTCACTTCTATATGCTCGGGAATATCGAACTCTGGTATTATAACAAATACCTCATCATTGCCATCATTTGGATTTTCATCCTCATTCCTTTTATAAGTGACTTGAAGCTCTCTTCTATCCAGCATACCTTGTATATCAGTCCTCACTTGTTGACAACCTCGCGGATTGTTGGGGCAGATCGGACAAGCCTCATGATCATGTCTGAAGAAAAACAACTTACACAAATTCTTGTGAGTCTGGACCAATGGTTCTCGGATATGCCGAATGTCAAAAACCTGAAATTTTCCCGGACACCCAAACACCATGTTGACAGATGCCCCATGATTTGGTAATGGATTGGCCTGGACATTCGGATTTACGTCCTTGAAGGATAAGACATTTGCTCGGATTAACCTTTGGACTTCAGATTTCAAAGCAAAGCAATGCTCAATGTCGTGACCCGGTGCTCCTTGGTGAAAGGCACACGAGAGATCAGCTCTATACCACCGTGGTAAACTTTCAGGAATTGGAGGAGGAGGTCTAGTTTGCACCAAATTCTTCCCGAGTAGGGCAGGAAGTAACTCTGCATACTTCATAGGGATTGGATCAAATTGTTGTGGTGGCCTCTGAGCACGATTTTGCTGGGCATACTGTGGCGGGATTTGTTGTTGATATTGCTGCTGATATGGTTGTTGATATTGTTGCTGAGGTTTTTGCTGAAATTGGGGCCGATAACCGGGACTCTGGGAAACAGTGGCAACATGTTGGTATCCTGCATACCGTTGCTGAGGTCGCCGATGGGCCACCATACTGACTTCCTGTTCCTTTTTCCTTTGAAAGTTATTCCCAAACTTCTTCACGGTGCTAGTTGGGACATTCTCCTTAACCAATCGTCCTTGTCGGACTCCTTCTTCGAGGCGCACGCCTATGTTTACCAACTCGGTGAAATCATTGGTAGGGCTAGCAATCATTCTTTCATAGTAAAAAGGGCCGAGTGTATTCAGAAAAATTCTGGCCATTTCATCCTCGTCTTTGAGTGAGTTAACTTGAGCAGCGACTTCCCTCCATCTTTGCGCGTACTCTTTGAAGGTTTCCTTATCTTTTTGTGACATGGCTTGGAGTTGGTCTCTATTCGGGGCCATATCCAAGTTATACTTGTATTGGCGAACAAAGGCTTAACCCAAATCATTGAATGTCCGAATCTTCACACCGTCTAGGCTCATATACCACTTCAGGGCGGCACCCGTCAAACTATCCTGAAAGTAATGAATCAATAGTTGATCGTTGTCGGTCTGAGTAGACATTTTTCGAGCGAACATCACAAGGTGGCTTTGGGGACAAGTATTCCCTTTGTACTTCTCGAAATCAGGAACCTTGAACTTAGCTGGGATTTGGACATTTGGCACTAAGCACAAATCATGAGCATTCTTCCCAAACAGGTCCTTTCCCCGGAGAGCTTTGATTTCTCGCTGCATGTCATCAAATTTCTCCAAGATCTCGTCCATTTGACTATATCCCCTCACGTTCTCCGCATGGTAGATGGGTTCGTTGTCGTGTGGGGTAACATGAATCAACGGGCTTGTAACAACCGTCGTAGGTTGTGAGACAGGGACATGAATTTGAGGAAGTGGGGTTCCTGATCGAGGCACCGGAATTGCATGTTGAATAGTGGGAGTTGGGATTTCAGTAGCGCCCGGGTGACCTCCTCCATTGAAGTTCAAAGGCATGCCCCAAGGATATCCTTCAGGCATATTCTGTTGAGGCGTGCTACCATGTGTCGCTGGGATTGGGGTTGAGACAATTTCTGAGATCACCGGTGCTTGGGGAGTCGGTGGTCTATTCTGCGCTGCCACTAGTGCTTCTACCAAAGCATTCACCCTATCCAATTCAGCCCTGAATGTTGTTACTTGCTCGTGAAGCTGTGCGTTCTCTTGTTCCAAAGCGTCCATCCTCTTTCTTCTTAACCGAGTATTGTGCGCGCGAGTTGGTTTCGGACGCGGTAGTCGGGCCACTTTGGGAAGAGACCAGTCGACAAACTCCCTTTTGAGAAAGACAGGAATTAGTTTCTTGAACTTTATGCATGTATGCATGTAAATATGAACATATGTATGCATGATAAAAAGAAATTTTTTATTCGTATTTTACTTTGAGGGGAATACATAAGCGAACAATTATTAAAGGCTTTTTGAAAGAAATAAAGCAACAAAAGTATAAGATCCACCGATAAGGTTCAACATTGATTTCATAATACTCAAAATACAAAGCACAGATTCCTTCATAAAGTTTAACTTTGATTGCAAAATACTTAGAAATACAAATCACAATTTCCTCTCATGGAATTACAACAAAATATTCAAAACATGCGTTACAAGTTTCCAACATAAAGTTTAATCATTACAAATCACGAATCAACATTAAATGCTTTCTTAGCCTCGGCCAATTCTTCCTTGTAATACTCCACCATTTCCTTGCAATACTCCATGAACTTTTTGATGTCTGAAGGAACTTCGTAGTAAGACATGGCTATCTCGGCCTTTGCTAGCTTTTTTGGAAGATTTTCGATGACCATGTTTGAGAAAGCGGCCAATTTTGCAAATTCATCTCTCCACCTATCTGAATCACCCCACACCAACTCAAGTACCATTCCACGTTGAGCCATCTTGGTATTCACCTCTTCGAGTTCTTCATTCAAGCGTGCAACCCGTTCTTCATACACCCTAAGAATGTGTTCGATTTCAGCTTGGATATGTTCACACCTTTCTCTTTCTTGGAAGTAAAGATTTTCAAACTCTTGCTTTCGACCAACTTCTAAATGTAGCTGTTCTTCGAACTCTTGGTTTTTCTGGGCGAGGACTCTTTCCATGTTAGCTTGGAGGTACTCTCGCCTTGCCTTTTCTTGGGTGTATAGTCCTTCAAACTCTTGACTTTGGTTACCCTCGTGACGCCATTGTTTCTTAATCTTCTTGGTCTCTTCAACTTGCTCTAGGTATCTTAATCTCCATTTCTTTTGAGAAGCAGTGGCCGACTGTCCGAATTCTTTTACTTTTCCATAGGACTGTTTGAGCCTTTCTATCTCCTCATCCTTGGCAATGAGATTTTCTCTTGCGCTGAGCATACCATCCCCGATCTTTTCTCTTTTATCCTCAGACTCTTTTAAACTTTTCTGACTTTCTTGCAAGACCCCTTCTTGGTACTTTAGATCTCTTTCCAACCTTGCTCTTCTTCCCTCGACTTGCAAGTACTTCGATTCCCACTCTTCATTTTTCTTTTGAAGTTCTGAAATCTTGGCTTTCAACTCTTCAGCTTCCTCAATAGGAACCATAGTGATTGGTTCGGGTGACACAGGTCTAACTACCATATCGAAAGGTAATCGATTAGCTTCAACTCTGTCCCGCACCCATAGAGTGTAGAGTGGCTTGGCTATGCAATTCTTTTTGGTCCAAGGTTTCTTGTGTATTTGCCCCCAAGCTCTTCGGATTTTCCTTAGCAATGCGGGGTTTTCCTCTCCCTCTTTCAAGATAAATTCCTCCAACAAACTATTGTCTGGTTTATCCTCCATTGGATACCCTAGTTGTCGAAACGCGAGGACGGGATTATAGTTAATGCACCCTCGAGTTCCCACAAGAGGTACGTTGGGAAAGTCGCCGCAACTGAGGATGATTTCTGTACCATCTAACTCTCGAGAATACCAAAAAATATCCTTCTCAGTGAGAGCCATCATCCTTTGATGCCATTTTAAACCGGCGGGATTTGACGCAAAAGAATCTTTCCTTGGTAGATAAGACGTTAGCCACTCTTGTAGTAAGGGAACACAACAGAATAACATACCCTTCCTTCGCCCTTCATATTTGATATGGAGGGAATAATAAAGATCGGCTAATAAGGCGGAGATAGGGTTCCCGGTTATGAATACTCCGATGGCGGAAAAGTCCACAAAATTCTCAATGTCGGGAAACAGCACTAATCCGTATACCAAGAGAGCTAGCACCGCATTGAATGGTTTCCAATCCTTCTTTTCCAACAAGGCTTGAGCTTTCGTTTCTAACACACCTCTCGAGAATCCTTTGGAAACTCCCTTCCTATCATTCTTCTTGTCTTCTAGCCATGATGATACCTCGTCGCTTGTAAGATGAAGAGCTTTGGCAATTTCCTTCATAGAAGGTTCCTCTCCCAAACCCACATAAGGCCCATGGTCTTCTAGATTACAACCCAGGATCTTGGCGAATTCTTCTAGTGTGGGGGCCAACTGGAAGTCTTGGAAAGTGAAACATCGGAGCGGTGGATCATAGAAATGAGCTAGGGTGGTTAGCGCCATATCGTCTATCTCTACATGAAGCAAATTGAGTATCGACCCATAATCTAACTCAAAATTTTTCTTGGCGATTGACGTCATCCCCTCACTCAACCCTTTGAGGCTTTCCACTTGTGGTTTCTTGACTTTGAGTGTGGGCGTGTGTCTTCTTGTTGAAGCCATATTTCTTCCCTTTTTTTTTGAGCTTTTTAATCAATTGTTCACTCAAGTCCCCTATAAAGCAAAATGTACATGCAAAAATTATTTTCATGAATGCAAATGTTATGGTATGGAAGGATATGATCCGGAATATTCTGAATACTAGTTACATGGTACTAATTTAAAAGTTTTCCAAACTACCGCCCCTCACATGTAGATTCTAGGCTTCGTAATGGTTCCTAAAATCATTGATCTTACTTGAAAGTATCACAGCCATCGCAAATCCTCGCAAGACTGTAACACTTCCAAGGGATCTCTTTTAGGTGTGGCTTTCGCGTCAACCCTACGAGGTATCCACCAAGAAGGTCAACACTTAACCACCAAATAGGGTTCTAAACAGAGGTCCCTAATAACACGTTTCGAGGTTCTAGACTGGTTTAAAAAGGTCCCTAGAGTCATGGATCCAACGAGAAAATATCATCGCCATTGCAAATCCTCGCAAGACAACAATATTCTCAAGAGGGTCTACTCTAGGCGTGGTTTTCATGTTAACCCTACAAGGTATCCACCAAGAAGGCCAACACTCGACCACTAACTTATCTTAAGTTTTTGCTCAAATCCGGGTAGAGGATTTTTCTCTCATAAATATCAAACCCAAACATATAAGCATAATAAAGCAATATAAAATATACAAGAAAAAAAAAATAATAATAGCACAAATATAACATATATACAAGTTAGGCTCAACCCTCTTGGGGAGTCCCCAGTGAAGTCGCCATTTCTGTCGCGGTGATTTTCGGACGCCAAGCTATTGGTTAGCTTTGGTTCTCAAAAATTATGATTCACCACCGAGCTTTAATTTATCCAAGGGAAGGGGAAAAGACCGAATAAACCCATAATGAAAATTTAGAGATTTTAAGGTTCGGGGGTTAGTTATACAAAGGGAAGGTATTAGCATCCTATGTATCCGTAGTACTCTACGGGAACCACTTGTAAAATATGTATTTTTGTGCTAAAATGTTTTGCTTGTAAAATTTGCTTATAAATGATTGGGTAACGATGAGAGAAATTTTTTATTAATTTTGAGATATTCAAAAGAAAAGGAGAAAAAAGTTTTATTAATTTTGAATTGGGAAGACGCAAGGTCTTTTGCACTACGTACCCGCGAGGGATCAAAATCTCGTAGTTCGGGGTAAAATTTGTAAAGAGTGATTTGTTTGCTTGATTTTAGGAGAAAAGACGAGTCGTCATCTTAAGTTTAAACTCCTTTTAAATCCGCTACGAACATACTGAAAAGTTTATATCTTTTCCTGCCATATGTCGTGGAAAAATGAATTTTAACTAGAGATGACTCACGTCTAAACTCTCTTGAGAAAAAGTTTGAATTTGAAAAGCCAAGCGGCAAAAGATTTGAATTTTTTTTTTTGTATTTTTAGTCTTTGTGAAAATATTTAAACATGCTTTAAGTGTGTTAGAGCATTTATTGAAAAAAAAGTTTGAAAAAAGGTTTCTCGACGAAAGTCGAAGTTTATTATAAAAGGATTTATTTTTTTGAAAATATTTGAAGGTTTTAGTTTTTTACTTGTAAGACAAAAATATATTTTTTAGAACGTCGGTTATTCGGACCGCAAGCCATCCGGCAGGAAATCCGAAGTCACCGAAGAGTGAAAAGTCATCCGACAAACCACTCCCTTTTCATTCTTTTTTATTTAAACAAAAATGATTTATATTTCAAGGTTAAAAAAAAAAAGCGAACAAGCAAAAGCGCAAAATACACATCGTCACACGGGGTTAACGAAACATTTCCCTTTTCCCTTTGGACTTACACAATATAAAAACAACAATATACATATACGTATTTTTTTGCATTTTTTTTTTTTATACTTGAATAATAATAAATGAAAAAAATAAGTAACATTATATTTTTTGACATTTTGATATTTAGACATAGCACGTAACATATAAATGATGCATTAAATAAATAAATCGAATGAACGTTAAAATATCATAGACAAGTAAATAAAGCGATACAATAAAAATAATATTCATAAAAAAAATAATAATAATAATGAAACAGGGGGTGCAAAACGCAGGGTAGGGGGGTGAAAATAGCAAAGCAATGGACTAGGCCCAGTCCACAAGGCCCACTAGCGTGTGAAAAATGTGGATTAGATCTGGGTCGTCTGATTAAATCAGGCAGCCCAGATTTGATTTCATCCAGATGAGATCTGGGACGCTTGATTAGATCAGGATGGTTCTGGGTGCGCTGGTGCACCGTAAGGCCATGCACCAGCCAGCACCTGATTGGGTCAGGGTATAAATACCCAAAACCCAAAAAAAGCTTCATTTTTTCCTCAATCTTCTCTCTCTCGGCCGACTTTCCCTTTCTTTCTCTCTTCTTCTCCTTCTCCTAGCTCTGCTAGGGTTCTTCATGATGAAGAACAAGGGATGAATATTCATCCCTTCCGGCGAGACGCCGCCACGCCGGAGCGATTCCGGCGGCGGCTCCGCCGGTCCCAACCCAGAAATTAAAAAAACAACTTTTTTTTTTTACCCAAAAACCTCCTATTCCTTATTCTAAACCCAAATTCAAAATCAAAAGCATCTAAATTCTAACCAAACGCCATAGATCGAAAAAAAAAAATGAAAAAAAAAAAAAAAGATTCAACCTTTGTGATTTATGGATCTGTCCGCCTTCTTCTCTGTTTCGTCTTCTTTCTCTATTTTCCGTTTTTTGATTTCGAAATGTTTCGCTTCTGGATTATGGGTTTGAAATGATTTGGTGTTTTGTTTTTTTGGTTTCTGATTTTTGGTTCTGGTATTTGATTTCGGATTCGTGTTCTTCGTTTCTGGGTTTGTATTTTGCGATGAAGATGATGAATAATGATGCGGATGACTGTTTAATTCACTCTGGTAATTTTTTGTGTTTTTGTTATTTTTTCGTGTTTGTTGGATTTTAGCTCTGTTGAACAGTTAGGGTTTTTTGTGTGGTTTGTGTTGCGGCTGCCCGGAAAAAAATCCTCCTCCTCTCTGATTTTTTCATCTGTTTTATAACCCAAAATTTTTAGGGTTTTGGTTAATTGAGGAATGGCAGAGAAGTGTTTGCTAGTTGAAAATGGAATCTCCCCTTTTGGGGAAGAAGACATGGACATTGCTGGACCTGTGACCAAAAACGTGACCTCAAGGACAGTAAAAAAACGTGACTTTTTTTGATTTTTAATTAATTTTAAAAAAAACAGGAAAATGAACAAAGAAATAAATAAATCAAAACAAATAAATAAATAATAATAAAAATAAAACTAAATAATAAAATAAAAATAATAAAAGTTGAAAAAAGCAAAATGACAATAATAATAATAATATAAATGTATAAATAATAAACGAACACAAAATGAGGTATTTTAAAATATCTCTCTGCCGAAATTTCTTTTGAAAAAGTGAAGTAAATCCCGGATAAAAATGCATGACACATGGACATGGGGCGGGATCTTAGGTCAAAAATTGGGGTATGACAGAGGGGAGTGCAAATATTAAAACGAAATAAAAACGGGGTCGAATAGCAGTGCTGAGGTCCAAGCCCAGAGTGTGGGGGGTGCATGCCCGGGGGGCGCGTGAAGAAGATCAGATGATGAAATTAAATATGGGACGTTTGATCAGATCTGGAAGGTTCTAGGTGCGCTGGTGCACCGTAAGACCATGCACTAGCGCACACAGGATTGAGTCAGATATATATACCAAAACCCTAAAAAAATTACTTTTTCCCCTCTTCTTCTCTCTATCGGCCGCCGCTGCTCTCCCTCTCTCTTCTCTCACAGATTCTCTCTCTCTTCTTCTTCATCCAAACTCCATTTTTTCAAAAAAAGTTTAACATCAAACCTATATAAAATTATCTCCTAATCCCAAATTCAAACTCAAAATAATCAAAACAAACCCCCAATTGCCGGATCGAAAAAAAGAATGGAAAGGGAAAAAAGCTTCAACCTTTGGTTTATATTTTTTATTCTGATCGTGATTTCTCTTCTTCTCTTCTCGTTTTGGATTGTATTCGTGTTTGTGTTTTCGATTCTGTTTTTTTGAAAAAAAGAAGTGTTTTTTTTTCGTGTGTTTTTTATTATGATTGAAAGTAAAGGGAGTGTTTATTTGGTGTTTGGTATTCTGTGATTGAGAAAAAAAGTTGTGAATTTGTGTTTGATGTTCTGATTCTTGATCCGAAAAAAGGAAGGAGGGTTTGTTGATTTGTTTGAGAGAAAAAAGATCAATGAGGGTTTTCTGTGTTTTTGTTATATGCGGCTGATGAAATTTTTTTGTTCATTAATTCAATCTGTTCATATATACCCAAAATTAGGGTTCTGAATGTTCAAGGGATTTTGTTTGAATCTAGACAAAGTTAGTGTTTTTAGGACAAAGATTTGGATTTTGGGACAAAAATGACTAATCCGCAGAACCTGCCTGTACTATTGGAAAGTTGACTTTTTTTTGTATTTTTTGATTTTTTAATTAAATAAAAAAACAAAACAAAATAAAATAAATAATAAAAAACATAATAATAAAAATAATAATAAAAACGAAAAATAAAAAAAAAGGATAAAAGAAATAGAAAAAATTTAAAATAATAATAGAAAAATAAATGAATAAATATATAAAAGAACAAAAAATGAGGTATTTTAAAATACCTCTCTGCCGAAATTTTTCTTGAATCTCCAAACGAAGCATTTTATGAAAAATACTTCCATGTTGAAATTTCTTGAAAAAATGGCAATTATTCAGGACTAAAATATGACTTGATAAAAAATGCAAAAATAATATGGGTCAAAAAATGGGTATGACAACTGTTTAGCATTTTCCTAAAGTTATTACTTCTAGATTTATTAGTATATTAAGAAAATATGGGTAAAGTTATTAAAATAGCTTCTGCACCTAAAAAAAAGTTGGGAATGTGTGATATCCATGGACCAACTTGAGTGGAGGTGTTAAGAAAAATCAATCAAAATCCAAACTTCCACCATAATCAAAATCAACCACCAATCTCCATCATCAACCTTCATCAATCAAACAATCATCAACAAACCACATCACCACCACCTGTTACCACCGCGCCGTCGCCGGTGAGAAGTTTGAAATCAGTCGAGAGCGTATGAGAGAATGGACGAATGCGAAATTCGAGGTTGAGAGGATCGAGTGAGAGTTTGAGATCGATGAAGGCGAGAGTGACTCAGAGCGAGTGAGAGGTCGAAGAAGCAACAGAACGCGTGAGAGGGTTTTTTATCCCGATCCTCATCTTTCCTGTTTTTATGTTTATTTATTCATATTCATTCATTTGTTTGTTTTTCTTGAATTGGGTTTTTGTTTGGGCTCTAACCCATTTCTGTCTACACCCCCTTTATATTCTGCCTATAACAAAAATAAATAAAACAAGTATTACAAAAATAATTTTTGTTTGGTATTATTAATTTGATAAAAAAGACTCTCTCTTAAAAAAAATAAAAAAAAGGTTTGGATTAAAAAGGAGACCGGCGGATGTACATCCGCTCATCTCTCGAATAATCGAACGTTTAGCATACGCTTCGCCTACCGGTTGTTTGCCTTCCACTTTTAAAAATAACTTCAATACGTCAAATCATTTTTGCCTTTGTGCAATCCAAATAAAAACAATTATCTTTTCAAAAACGAATGATGTTTTATCCATACTAACGTGATACAAACAACGCTTAAGTCTCCCACACGCGAGCATACAAGCATACGTTTAACCACTAGAATGCGACTAAAATATTTTTTCTTTAAAAAATAACCAACACACAAGTTTTTTTTAGAGAACTACGTGAGCTTTGAATTTCCCATTGTATCTGGGAATACGTAGGAGCGAGATTCAACATCTTGTCAAACTCAACAATAAAAAACTAATATTTTCCCCCTATTGTATATACACAAATCAAAATCAATTTTGAAATAAAAGCAAAGCATTAACAAAAGCACGCGAACAAGTTAACGAACACTTTTTTAACCCTAAGCTAACAAGAAGGTTCCCGTTGAGTACAACGGATGTGAGGGGTGCTAATACCTTCCCCTCGCATAATCGACTCCCGAACCCGACATTGGTTGCGATGACCATGTACTAGCCCTTTTTAGGTTTTATCGATATTTTCCTTTTCCTTCGAGAATAAATAAAGTTCGGTGGCGACTCAGTGTTTCATTTCGCGCGTATGTACGCTCGGTCGTTTTTCGCGGCGCGACAACTAGTCGCGAATTATTGGGCAGTTTAAGTAGGGTGTTACATCATCCGTTTGTTGTCTAAGAGACATCACATATGTGTTTGTCAAATTTTGGGGTATAAATCTACCCTGATTTCCCACTGCCGAAGTCGAAGAGGAAAACATATTTGGAACATCATTATTAGAATTATGAAGGCCAAACATTAATGACGTAGGCATGCCATATGGAGGATCATTATTTGGCAATCGAAAAGGACGTATAGGGCTCCTGTTGTCACCATTCATTGGTTGTGAAGGGTTTCCTCCACCCAATTGTACGGACGGTGACGATATTGAATGAGCCATTGTCATATTCGTCATTTGAGCAGTTGCTCCTATTTTTTCCAATACTACAGAAGGGTCGGTCGAACCCGCTGGATTTGAATTTTGGCTAAGGATCATGGATCCATTCCCAGAACCTATGTTAACATTACTACCTGAAGGTTGTGATGGGTGTCCTTCCTGAATTGATTGGTTTGTGTTTAGACTACTTGATGGTCTAACCATTTTCTTACGAGTTTTATAACTTTCGAAATCTGGTAAAGATTTACCACTTCTCAAATGTATGAAAGAAATCACAAACAACTAATTTTTACTAATAAAGAAACAACGAAGGAAAATTTTTCTCTCCTTTTTTTTTTAAACAGAAAAAAATAGAAAGGATTGTAAAATAAAACAAAAACACACAAAATCAGTCCCACTGGGCGTGCCAATTTGTTTACACTGATTTTTGGTAAACAAGCGCTAGTTTAATTATTGGTAAGATCAACTTGTAAATCTTGGGGCATGTTTGTGCATTCATGGTTTAAAAAGCAATTAAAGTGCATAATTCAAAGTTTCTTTAAAGGAAAAAGTTCTTGTAAATGTAAATAAGCATGAAACAGTAAAATGTTTGGAATAAAAAGGTTTGCAGGAAACTAAATTGTAAATTTAAAAGGAAGGCACAAGATTCATTCGAAATGAATGAATCATTTAAAACAATTGATTAAAGATATATGTTAGAATATCAAATTGCATGGAATTGTAAATGTTTACAAGTAAGAGTGGTTCACAGAATCATACATTTTTCTTACGTCGCTCATTTCGCTCGAACGCATGGGTACTCTAAGTTTTTGTAAGGATTTTTAGTATGTGAATTTGTGACCCTGGTTTCGACTACAAAACTAATATATATAGACTATGAATCCTAACTGCTAACAACGGTTACAATTTATTATTTTGACGCGTGTCCTTGCTTCTTGATGCATTGTCTTCAGTTGAATCTATGCATCCGTTGAAATAAGTCGAAATCGAAATGAAAGTGAACCAATCGAAATACTTAGTCTAAAAACTAAGATTTCTCTTTGAAATCGAAGGAAACTTTGATTGTTAATTTATTTCGATTTGTAACGAAATCGAAACGAAAGCGAAAAATCTTTAAATAGATTTTCTTACTTTATAAATATATATTTAATATTTTTATCTAATTAGATCAACTTTTATTTCATATTTTGTTTTAACAAAAATATGAGATAACACAACCTTGAATTCTGACTCTTTTTTATTCCAGTCACCAGAACTCTGAGTGAGTTCTTCTGAAGTAATCCTGGGCGCTGAAGTACTTGCCTCTGAGACATTTTCAGATTTTTGAACTTTTGCCTCTGAGTCTTCTTCAGATTCTTAGACAATCATTGCTCTACCTTTTGCATCCTTAGGTAAGAAAACAGTGTATAGATGAGGATATCATTTCTTTAAACAAATGGAGGTGTTAGGAGTTCTGTTACAACATCCAAGACCTTCACCTTCATTTTTGCAGTTGTAAAAAAGCATAGAAACAATTATACTTTGATCCATGGTTTTCTGACTAAATTCATGAAACTCAATTTCAAATTCATCATAAGGTTTATTGCAAGTGGCACAACCTTTTTCAAGATTCTTTATTCTGACTATAGAATCATTATAAAGATTTTGAAATTTATGTGCTCTTTTTGACATTTCATCATACTTGATTAGTGCATTTTGATGCACATTCTTCTACTATTGTACTTAGACATTTCTCTAGTTTGTTTATTATTTTTACTATTTTATTGTGTTTTTAGATTTAAGTCTATTTTTATCTTTATTTTATTTTCGTATTTAATTTTCAGCATTAGTAGCTATTTAATACATGTTCGCTGTGTTGATCATAACTTGAGCTATGGGTAACGGATTGAGGCGCGGGAATATGTGTTGGAAAGCTAAGAGACATAGCTAGAAGTGTTGTGATGATTGGAAGAGTTGTTTCGAAGTGCAAGAGTCTCTAATAATTCATTGAAGATTTCGAACTTAGTGGAGACTTAATTTTGGCCTTTTGTTTCTTTGGCCTTTGAATTTCACTCCTTCTCCTATATATACAACTCAAACCAGAAATAGATATATACAATATATTCAGCAAAGTACTTTTCACAAATTTAGAAAAAGCTACAATGTTCATGGAGAACTAATCTCAAGGCAATTTCCATTGATCATAGGTTCCATCATACTATGAGGTTATTCTAATTTCAATCAAGTTTCTATTCCTTTCAATGTTGTTATGTGATCATTGTTTGCTTAATTCAATTATCATATAGTAGTATTGATTCAATTCGGTTGTTGTATGCTCCTTTACCGTGATCACGTTAGCGTAGCTTCTTCGTTATCGTGCTTGGTTAATTCACGTTTGCTTAATTCGTGAGGGCTTAAATATGTTTGCTTAATTTGGATATTAGGAGCTTACATCACATAAAACTTGTTGTTCTATTGAATGAGTTTTATAATCGAATATGAATAGATAGGAGATTGGAATTATAATCAATGATAACTCAGAACCGAGGTCAGCGGATTAGCCGCTTTAGTTTATTTTATAATCACTTATTTTTAATTGCTATTTCTAGTACAGAACCTTAAACCCCTATAAATTTTAGTGTTTATTCGATTGTTATTTTTACCAATTAGTAAATCAGAGGTCCTTGTGAGACGACCAAGGTTTAACTACCTTGTTACTATATTTTATAATTTTAATTAATTTTGACCGCGTACGACAGCAATCAATACTTGATTTTGAAACCATTTAATTCTGATGAAACGTCAACAAACCTTATCATGGATTTCTTAAGATAAATCATTAATTTTTCTTTGGTGTAATTAGTCGATACCACATCTAGATCATCATCATTATCAGAGTCTTGATCAGGTTCTGAGTCGTCTCAAGAATCAGCATCCAAGTCAGCGCCAGCCATGAGAGCTAGATTGGATTCTTCTTCTTCTTCATCAGGCGATAAACTCAGATTTTCGAAGGTTGCCGTAAGACTCTTCTGAAATTTTCTTCTAAATCTGTCCCTTTTGTCATTTGTTTTCTTGTTTACATCTTTTGACCCTTCAGGACAATCTGCCATGAAATGTCCATTTTTCTTGCACTTGAAACATGTCTTGTCTTCCTTGTTGAACATGTTTCTTGAGCTGCTCCCTTTGTTATTTCTACTGAAGCTTTTCTTGGCCCATTTTTTAAAGTTCTTGGTGAAGTATGCAAACTCATCATCATCTTGGTCATCTATGGAAGATTCTTCATCAATCTCCATAGTTTTGGCCTTAAGTGCCCTAGATGATTTCTTGGTTGATGGCAAAGTCACTGACCTTACTTTCTTCTTTTCTACATGAGCGTTCAAGACCAACTCATGGCTCTTAAAATTACCGATTAGTGACTCAAGGTTAATACTATCAAGATCTTTAGCTTCTTCAATGACTATGACTTTAGGTCTCCATTTGTCAGTTAAGCTATTCATAATCTTCCACACATGATCAGAGGTTGTATAACTCTTTTTGAGTACTCTTAGATTAGATACAAGAACTTGAAACCTAGAGAACATGGTTTCAATGTCTTCATCAGGCTTCATTGCAAAGAGTTCATACTGTTGTACCAAGAGTCTAGCTTTTGCATTTTGAACTTGTTTGTTTCCATCATATGTTGCACATAATGAGTCATATATAGCCTTAGCTGTAGATTTATTACCAATTTTTGTGTACTCATCGTGTGAGATGGCAAACATCATGAGGTTCTTCACCTTGTTGTGCTTTGCAAAGATTTTCTTATCAGCAGTGGATAATGCTCTTTTCTGAGTGAGAGTTAATTTTCCATCAATTCCTATTCCATTAATAGGAACTCCTTCTTCTACTAAATCTCATAACTCATCATCTATACCATTTATATAGTGATCGATACTATCTTTCCACCATTCAAATCTTGTGGCATCTCCACTGAACATAGGAGCTTTCTTGTTGTTGGATTCATACTTGGATGAAGAATTCATCTTGTCGTAATCAAAATCAACTCTTGAGAGATTAGTGGTGTGAGATGAATTATTGTTAGATGAATTTTCTCCAGACATGAAGTGTTTTTCAGATCTTGTAATATCTCACTGTTAGGTGATTGTCAACAGAACCGGACTCTACATACCAATTGAAGGTGTGAAAAACACAAGAATGGGGGGGGGGGGGGGGGGTTTGAATTGTGTTTTAGGTTTTAAAAACGTTTTCTAAAGAGTGCGAGTTGCAGCGAAATAGAACACAATATCAAAACAAGATAAGAAAGGATGAACACAAAAAATTTATACTGGTTCCTCCCACAAACGAGAGTAGTCCAGTTCTCTTGCACTAACAAGAGATTTCACTATAATCACTAAGATTATACAGTTGCTCAAGCACATAAGCAAGAGACTTCACAAATTGCTCAAGCACACAAGCAAGAGACTTCAACACTTTTCTCAAGCACACAAGAAAGAGACTTCAAATTGCTCAAGCACACAAGCAAGAGACTTCACAAAATCTTATACAAGATAAGATAGTGTACAGTAAATACACCTAAGACTTTAACTCTTTCTAATAAAAACAAATACAGAGTATCAGAACTTCTTGAATCTGGAGCTTTAAGAGTTTAAGTCTTGTGCAATTGTTTTCTAGGTATAGCTTGAGTATGCAGGAGTGAGTAGTTTTTCAGTTATCGCTCAGTGTTGTATCTTTCACGATCTCTCAAGTCTTCTATATATAGGCAATGACAATGTGGACGTTGAGGTTGACCGTTGAGTAGAGATAGAGATAGCGCAATCGTAGTCGTATTGGTAGTGGAGCTTTAACCTTATTCCAAAAGAGGTAAAGAGCTACTACTGCTAGCGCTTTGAAGACTTCAGTGTTTGCCCAAAAGAAGTAAAATTTCCCATTTGTCTAGACGCTCATCTTTGACTTATGACAAGGTCACATATTGATATAAGAGTGGAGGAGACTTGAATCTGATACTAGCTCAAATGAATGGAACAACTTATGCCTTCGTCATTTTGCTTCTAAGTCCAATTGCTTCTGAATGTCTTTAATGCTTCTGAATGAATTCAGAGCTTCTGACTTGCAGTCAGACTCTATTCTCTTTTTAAATTCCTGCATACTTAAAATAAAATGTTAGTATTCAATTGTGCATTTAATACTTTTCTATCTTCAAAACTTTAACAAGTTCTTAGAATTTGTCTTAAAACCATTTTTTTTCCAACAATAAATATGTGTCTTTTGATTATTAATCTTCGTGTTTGTTGAGAAAATTTTACCCACAACTTAGTCCTCTATAACTTAATCATATATAATACTATATCTTATGTTTTTATTCATGTTTGTTCTGTTTCACTAGTTTTTCATAATAATTATACAATTCACATCAAATTCACCAATATGTAATCAATAAAAGTAAAAATAGACTATTTTTATTTAACTTCATCAATATAATTTAACATAAATAAGTTACATCAATCCATGAGTCTCAAAATACACATTACAATAAAAAAATCTTAAATAAATTAGTTTGAATAAAGCATAATCTAATAATCTACGTTGTCGACAGAATCATCCATGTTGTTAAAGTCATCCTCCTCATAGTTTTGATGGCAATGGTGTTGATCGCCCTTGAAAGACACAACAATATGCGCCAAATTTTTCAGTTGTCTCCAAATCTTCATAGAAATTTCCTTGAGTTTTTGTCCCCAAGCAGATTCAACTGTTTAACCGAGATGCGAGGCAAACCTTGTTGGTGCCACTACGAGATTCATGCCCTACTTGGGAGGCTTGTTTTTTCTTCACTTGAAATGATCCCTAATCAAGTAAAAACAATGTAAAGCCTATATACATTATTTGTAAAGAAAATCAAATAAAAGGAATATGTTTTCTTACATGTATGTTTTCTCGGCTCTATCGTCCAAAAACCAACACAATAAAAGCTTAACACAACCATGAAATGTAGTTACAATAAATGAAGCAAAACAATAATTTAAAACTAACTTTTATATAAGATAATAAACATTTAAATAAATTCTTTCTTAATCCTTTTATGTATTCCAAACATATCCAACTCTTAGGTTTGTTGAACACTCTTCTATAACAAACATTTTATCTTAGACAATCTTCGTAGCGCACATTGTAACAAACTTGGAAAGATTCACATGCGTCAAGGATTATATGATTGTCTTTTATCTATGCACGATGTCCTACGCAAGCTGGGACATCGTGTTCAACATGTTGCCCTGAGACATCTGTCTTCAACATGTTGCTGATGCTGGGCAAGATGTCCTACTCATGATGAGACATCTAATCCATCATGTTGCATTTGCACAATAAGTTTTTTTTTTTTGGTAAACCAAAGGTATCTTCTGCGCGCAACTGCAAAGACTAATCCCCTCGAGGTAACTGAGATCCATTTAAGGGGTTGACCTCTCACAACAAATGCTTCTCCATGCGCGCCGACCGGGGATCGAACCCAAGCATATAATGCAGCCAACCATAGGAACTACAATGTGGTGCTCTCTTTCTCAATTTTTCTATACCTATAGCAACCTCTATTTATAGAAAAATATATGAATAAATAACAGAAACAAATATGCTTTAAATAAAATGGAATGCAAGTCATATATGCTTCAAAAAACTAATTTTTCAACAAAATCAGCAAAACAACACATGTTGTCACGCGGCCTGCGCCTAGCGCAGCTGCCAGGAGCTCAAGCTCCACCAAGTCTGTCAATTGGCCTAGTGTAGGACATGTTGCGCCTAGCACAGGTTTAAGTAGCTCCAGCGACGATTTCTGACTTATGAAGTGAAATTTCAAGGCATATTTCAACACTATCCAAAAGATCCCTCGCATCCTTGACGTCACGGAACATTACAAATCCAAACCTCCTCCCCTGTTTATTGAGTTTATTCGGAATATAAACCTCTCCAACACGTTCGAAACGTGAAAACTTCGGTCAGAGATCCACCGCTTTTACATCGTCCAAGACATAGCCTCGTGGTTTGCCACCTCTCTCCACACCCTCTCTCTTCTTTCTCTCTCATGTTTCTAAAGTAAAATAAGAAAATTTAAGCTTGATTATCTTTAGAGATGTTACGGTTTAATTTACCTAATTGTATTGGAAATAATTTCTTTAGAAATAGATGTTGATTATCTTCTTTCATATTTCATTAACATTTTAGCTTTGTATGTAGGACTGACAATGAACCGAACCAACTCGAAAATAGTTCGAGATTTGATTCGATAATTAATTCGTTGAACTTGGTTCGTGAACCAAATGGGTCGAACTTGAGTTGAAAATTAAGCTCGTTAAATAAATGAGACACAATATAATATGTGTTAATATATGTGGACAATTCAAGTCCACATTCCAATATTATCCGGATGAAACACAATTTAACACTACATCTTTATCATAGAAAATGATAGCATTGGTTATAGCATGGTTGATCTAAGTATCAAACCACTATTTCATATATGGTTGTACATTTATTCTAGGGCTGACAATGAACCGAACCAACTCGAAAATAGTTCGAGACTCGATTCGATTCGATAATTAACTCGTTGAACTTGGTTCATGAACCAAATGAGTTGAACTTGAGTTGGAAATTAAACTCGTTAAATAAACGAGTCAAGTCAAGTTTAAGCGAGTTCGACTCGACTATATTCGTAGGCACTGCATGTACTTTTTTTTTCTGTCATCAAGTTTTATCTGACTCCATTTTCCCGATAAAAGTCCCCCATAAATATTTGTTCTCTATTGCAATTTTTAACAATAGATATTATTTAATTATTTGGAAATTATACTATTTTTTTTTCTCTTTCTAACGTTTCTCATGTTTGTGAGAATATCAAAATCTTGTGTCCAAAGTGTTGTTAGTCTGTGACCATAATTCTTGTTCTAACTTAATACACGAATATTATTAAGATTTATCCTTATTTTATTTCTATAAAAATGATAAAATATAACATTTCATTAAAATTAAAAAACTGTAGTAATATTATTTTTAATTGAAATTACAAAAATTGTTTTGAAAAGGACAGTTATCAAACATAAATCTCTTATATGTTTGGATTACAACAACAAGCACTCGTGCCACTGTCACAATGTCCACCAAAATGAAAGCCCATTGTTTTACATTGACCGGAACATTTAAATGAATCATTTGGACAACTCCTAGAAATAAAGCAATTACTTGAAGCTTCAGCTACAATAAATTAAACGTTATTAGAAATATCATCTAGTATACAAGATGTTGTCATTACAAATCTATAATATATATATTTCTAAAACTCACAACCTTTTTTTTTGACGTTGCTAAAACTCACAACTTAAAACAAAAATTTAAGAACTTAAACACGTCTCTCAAATTTTATAACTACAAAACATTTCATTGATAATACAACAAAATTTAGTGTACAACAAACGCCCGAATCAATATAACAACTGTCAGCTAAATGGTAGTCCGTTATTCTACAATCAGTGAGAAATAAAATGACTTATTTAGACAACTCCTCGAAATAAATCAATTTACTTGATTTGTGAATTCGACTATTGCTATATTCAATTAAAAGTTATTATAAATATCATCTCATGTACAAGATATTGTCATTTCGAACCGAAGGTATAAATTTTCATAAAAAATATATCGAAAAGTCAAAATCTAAAAAAAAAAATAGGAATTTAAAACACTTTTTTCAAATTCTACAACTGCAAGACATTTTATTGATAAGATAACAAAATTAAGTAAAGAACTAGTTTATTACCGGTAAACACCACCAAAGCAAGACACATAATTGCAATGGTAAGAAAGAGAATATTGAGGTGGGTTGCCATCATTTTTTGATAGAATGAGAATTAACTTCTTACAATAGCCTATTTAAAGGCACAAGCCAAATTAATTAATGTGCATTGCATTTTGCTTTAAGCTCAACAAAACATAATTAAGGTCAATAAAAATTACATTTATAAAGAAAAAAAATTATATACGTTCAACAAAATTTACATTTTTATTATATATAGCATATTTTTATTTTTTGACCCTATCCTCAACCAAATTTTAAATGTTTTTAATAAGTTCAACCAAACATAATTAAGGTCAACAAAATTTACGTTTTTTTAACACATACATAATAAAAATTTAAAGCATTAATTAAGGTCAACAAAATTGTATACGGTCAACAAGATTTACGTTTTTACTATATATAGTATAATTTATTTTTTGACCGTATCCTCAACCAAATTTTAAATTTTTTTTAATCAAAAAATTTGTTTCCTACTAAAGACATTCCGTCATATTAAGTTTTTAAATATTCAGTAAATGAAATTATGTTCTTCAAGGGGCATATGTCATACATGTTGTCTGTGATAATTGTACAATTTTAAAGATGTCTTATACAATATTTACAACAATTGCGATGCAGGATATAAATACTGAAAGCAAGTATAAAGGACGCAATAAATTGCTAACTAAGCTCGGTGTAACTACACCTACTTTAGAGGATGCCAATTCAGGAAAAGGAAGATCAATACTTTGGAATTAATAATTAGGTACCGTCTGGCCTATAGCTTTTTTTCGTATTCTTTTTCCTTAGATGTAAGAAGTTAGGTAAAACAACAATTATTAAAAGCTCTAGTAAGAAAAAAAACAGCTTCTATATTTTAAGAAAGGGTCATTTAACATATGCCCTAAGCTACCCTAAAAGTAAAATTTTTGCATTTATTGATACAAAACATTTAACGTTTAAGTAGTTGATGAATACACAAGTTGCAATAAATTTTTATCACATTTGTATTCTTAACATGTGCCCTTAAGGGCACATGTTAACATTCTCCTTTAAGAAAAATTATAATATATTGTCAAACATATATTTTAACCCTGTTTATAATAAAAAAAAACTTTAATCTTTTCTTTTTTAAGAAGTAAAATTTGCCAAACAACTTTAATTTTAGCTTAATGGAAATAAAAATAAATATTTAAGAGTCAACTTTTTATACTTTTGAGGTATTGAATGCACGTCTTTCGAGACAAACTTTCTATTTTAACATGCTTAATTAACCATTGCTCCAGGGGCACTGTTGTCGCGGTGATTTTTGGATATCAGGCTATTGGTTAGCGTTGAATCGCAAATTCTTAGATTCACCACCGATCTTTAATTTTTTCCGAGGAAAAGGGGAAAAGTTCGAAATAACCCTATTTTTAAGAGATTAAAGGTTCGGGGGTTGATTATACGAAGGGAATGTACTAACACCCTAAGTATCTATAGTATTCTATAGGAACCTCTTGTTTCTATTCTATCTAAACGCTTTATTTTTATTTGCTTGTAAAAATGTCTAGGATTTAAGACTAGAGTGATGATTGAGAGAAAAAGTTTTAAGTGATAAAAAAAGAAGAAAAATGTCTTTTGTTGATTTTATTTGATTCGCCGAGACAAGTCGCATGCCTACGTACCCGAAGGATCAAAATCTCGTAGTTCGGGGTAAAAAGCCGAGTAAATTTGTTTGTTTAATTTTAAGGTTTTGAAAATGGTTTTAAAGACCAAAAAGCCAAAAGTGGCAAAATGCGAGTTTGATTGATGTTAATTTGTGAAGAAAGTCTAAATGGTTAAATTGACTTGAAGTTTGATTATGAAAGGAGACGCGAACGTTTGGTTTAAAATCCAAGGTTTTTTGCAAGAAAAAAGGTTTAGGCGAGAAAATCACTTGGTTTAAAATCCAAGGTTTCTACATGATTAAAATGTTTGATTGAAGAAAATACACTTTGTTAGGTTTTTCAAATTGGCTTAATTTTACAAAAACAACAAATAGCCAGATGTAGTGGCAGATGTGGCTACATATGGAATGACATTCTAAAAGCTTGAATATACGAACAGTTTGTTTGTGCGCGTTGTCTTTCAAGCTTATCCGTTTATGATACTTTAGCGTGCTGCTTGTTCCTCAAGACTTGGAAAGCGCTTATTCCTTGTAGATATCCGATAGTATATTAAACCTAAAATATATTCCTATATTTTAGGATTTCGATGGATTGGCTTAGCTTACAAGCTGTACCGGATATGTTGCCTTTTTTCATAATGATCTGAAGACCAAAAATCGAGGAACTAATTTTATACTTCACGAGCTATATATATATTGAAGAATACAGACGTTTAGAAGTTACGAAAACTCAAGTGAAGAAATATATATTTGTGTCTAGGTTTTTTAAGTTTCTTGTGGGTATTTTTGTGAGCCTATCTTGTATCTCTTTGATACATGCTTAGGACTGTGCTTTTGTGTTGTAAGGGTTTTAGTCTACTCCTAAGCTTTTAAGCACGGAGATAGGTTATTGTTTGAAGGGTGACTTCATTGTTCTCAAGGTAAGATCAATTACACTGGTTGTGTAGTTAAGAGGAGGAGAGATAGGTGTCTCTAATCTAGGTGGTCCTAGGTTGAAGGAAGCACGGGTAGAAACTAGGTGACGAAGTGTAAACGGGTCGTTTGCTGGAGACTTCTAACTAGTTTTATCATAGTGGATTCACTCCTGGATTGGTATCCCCCAGAGTAGGTCGTGTTATACGCCGAACTGGGTTAACAATCTCCTGTGTTCATTTAATTTCCAGTTGATTATTATTCTGCATATTATTTACTTCGTTGTGCAAATTGTAGTTGCAAAGTTGCAAAGGTAGGCACATCCTGTACCCCATTGCTACGCCAGAATTTCAATTGGCATCAGAGCAGACACCCTGTTCTGCTATTAGGGTGAGATTCAGGGAACGATTCTGGTTGCTATGGAAAAGGAAGGAGGAGCTGTGAGTAGGCCACCGTTGTTGGATGGTACTAATTATGACTACTGGAAATCACGCATGGAAGCCTTCTTGAGGTCTGTGGACAGTAGGACATGGAAGTCTGTGGTTACTGGCTGGGAACATCCCACAGTTATAGATAAAGATAATGTTGTTTCCTTGAAACCTGAGGGAGAGTGGTCAAAGACTGAAGATGAACTTGCTCTTGGAAATCACAAAGCTTTGAACGCCTTATACAATGGTGTTGATAAGAACATGTTTAGACTGATAAAGAGATGCACTCAGGCTAAAGAAGCTTGGGAGATTTTGAGAACTACTCAGGAAGGGACATCAAAAGTCAAGAACTCCAGACTTCAGATGCTGACTACGAAATTTGAGAACCTCAAAATGAAAGAAGATGAGACGGTACATGACTTCTATATGACTGTTTTAGATTTTGCTAACACATTTGACTCTCTAGGTGAAAAAATTTCTGAAGAAAAGATGGTGAGAAAAATGCTGAGATCTCTACCCAAGAGGTTTGACATGAAGGTCACATGTATAGAAGAATTTAGGGACTTATCTGAAATAAAATTGGATGATCTGGTTGGGTCTCTACAAACCTATGAACTTTCTACTAATGAACGATCTGGAAGCAAAAACAAAAACATAGCCTTTGTCTCAAATACTGATACTGATGATGCGCAAGATGAGGCAGATACTGATGAAAGCTTATCTGAAGCTATGGCTCTCCTAGGAAGACAATTCAATAAAGTACTAAGAAGAATGGATAGGAGAGGTAAACAGAATGTGAAGCAGAATGTGTCCCCCATCTCACTCGACATCAACAAGAATTCTGGTTTCCAAAAGAAACCTAAAGTTGAAGAAAAAGTGAGTCAAGTGAGAGGAGTACAGTGTCATGAATGCAGTGGATATGGACACATCAGGTATGAATGTCCTAATTACTTGAAGAAGCAACAAAAGGGAATGACTGCAACATGGTCTGAGGATGAAGACTCAGATGATGACACATCTGGTGAAACTGCAAAGCACATTACTGCCTTAACTGGACTGTGCAGCTCTGACACTGAATCAAATCATGGGGACGTATCTTATGAAGAATTGGCTGAATCCTATAGAGCTCTATGCAAGAGAAGTGAAGAGGTTTGTAGAAGCCAAGAAAATCAAAAAAGACTTATCTTGGAACTACAGTCTGAAAAGAACAAGCACCTGGCTCAGATTTCTGAACTGAATAATGAGGTAGCGCAACTAAATTCCACACTTGAAAAGCTTAAAAAGGAAGTTTCTATGAACAATAGCACTGTCGTTCTAGAAAAACTAATTAAATCGCAGGAAGAAGGAAACTGGGTAAAAGGTATTGGGTATGAATATGAGGATCTGAATAAACCCAAGGAGTATGATCCCGAGCTGAAGTTTTTGCCTTCTGGTAGAAACAAAAAATCTCCCATGCCGAAACCAAGGCTGCCCCATGTGCAACCCCATCTGGGATTCAGAAATATGAGACCACAACCCTGGATTTGTCATTATTGTGGAAGAAGAGGACATATAAGACCTTTTTGTTATAGATTATATGGGTTCCCAAAGAGAAGTCAGAGGGAAGTACCAGAGAAAGTAGAGATTAACCAAGCAAAAGAATGGAAGCCTAAAGGTAATGTTGCTGGCCTAATTGCTCACACATCTCTTCGAGCTACTTCTAGAGAAGACTGGTACTTTGACAGTGGTTGCTCCAGACATATGACTGGAATAGAAAAGTTTCTGGTGGATCTTAAGTCTTACTCCACTAGTTATGTTACATTTGGTGATGGTGCTAAAGGTGAGATTAAAGGTATTGGAAGACTAGCAAATGTTGGACAACCTGATCTTGATGATGTTCTTCTTGTGAAAGGGTTAACAGCTAATCTAATCAGCATAAGCCAACTCTGTGATCAAGGAATGAAGGTTAACTTTACCAAAGGTGAATGTCTAGTAACTAATGAAGAAGGTAAAGTGACAATGAAAGGAATAAGGTCAAAGGATAACTGTTATTTGTGGGTAGCTCCAGATGAAACTAACTTATCTTCTTGTCTGATAACTAAAGAAGATGAGGTTAATGTATGGCACAGGAAACTTGGACATCTCAATCTTAAGAGCATGAAGAAGATTATCACTGAAGAAGCTGTCTGAGGAATGCCCAAATTAAAGATAGAAGAAGGGAAGATATGTGGTGAGTGTCAGGTTGGAAAGCAAATTAAGATGTCGCACCCTACAGTGCCCCATTTAACCACATCCAGAGTTCTTGAACTACTACACATGGACTTGATGGGTCCTATGCAAGTGGAAAGTCTAGGAGGAAAGAAATATGCCTTTGTTGTAGTGGACGATTACTCAAGATATACGTGGATTAGCTTTCTTAGAGAAAAATCTAATACCTTCTCTGTGTTTAAAGACTTATGTGTACAACTACAAAGAGAAAAGGATGAAGGTATTATAAGAATCAGAAGTGATCACGGAAGGGAATTCGAAAATTCTAGTTTTGCTGATTTCTGTGCTTCAGAAGGTATTGGGCATGAGTTCTCATCCCCCATTACACCCCAACAGAATGGTGTTGTGGAAAGGAAAAACAAGACTTTGCAGGAATGTGCCAGAGTAATGCTGCATGCGAAGAAACTACCTTATCATTTTTGGGCAGAAGCTATGAGTACTGCGTGCTATATTCACAACAGAGTCACATTGAGAACTGGAACGTCAAATACTCTATATGAGCTATGGAAAGGGAGGAAGCCTACTGTAAAATACTTTCACATCTTTGGAAGTAAATGTTACATTCTTGCAGATAGAGAACCTAGAAGAAAATTGGATCATAAAAGTGAAGAAGGAATCTTTCTAGGATATTCCACAAACAGTAGAGCTTTTAGAGTGTTTAACTCAAGAACTAGCACGGTGATGGAATCTATAAATGTTGTAATTGAAGACACCTACTCTGTCAGTGAAACAGATGCTGATCCCCATGCTGACTCTACTCCTACCCCATCTGATGTTCTGGAAGAAGAAATCTACATAGATAAAGTTGAAAAATCAGGAAGAGAGACTGATTTGTACAATGCTCCAGTAAACAAAGGTCCTTCAGTTAGAGTTCAAAAGAATCACCCCACAGATCTGATAATTGGTAATCCTGATCAAGGAATTACTACTAGAAGATCACGGGATGGTGTGTCAAATGCTTGCTTTGTGTCTAAGATTGAGCCAAAGAATGTCAAAGAAGCTTTGACTGATGAATTTTGGATTGAAGCTATGCAAGAGGAATTGAATCAATTCAAGAGATGTGAAGTATGGGATCTAGTACCAAGACCTACAGACACTAATATCATTGGTACCAAATGGGTGTATAAAAATAAATCTGATTCACAAGGAGTGGTTACAAGAAATAAAGCCAGGCTGGTGGCTCAGGGTTATACTCAGATAGAAGGTGTTGACTTTGAAGAGACATTTGCACCAGTAGCTCGCTTAGAATCTATAAGGCTACTTCTTGGTGTGGCATGCTTCTTAAAATTCAAGCTTTATCAAATGGATGTGAAGAGTGCTTTTCTAAATGGATACTTGAATGAAGATGTATATGTTGAGCAGCCAAAAGGATTTGTTGATCCAAATCACCCTGATCATGTGTACAAGTTAAAGAAGGCATTATATGGTCTCAAGCAAGCACCCAGAGCTTGGTATGAGAGACTTACAGAATACTTAATGAAACAAGGCTACAGGAAGGGAGGTAATGATAAAACCTTGTTTGTTAAGGCAGAAGAAAAGGAGCTGTTGATAGCTCAGATTTATGTGGATGATATCGTATTTGGTGGAATGTCTGACAGGATGGTGCAATATTTCGTACAAGAAATGCAATCTGAATTTGAAATGAGTATGGTTGGTGAACTAACGTTCTTTCTTGGGCTACAAGTGAAACAGATGGAAGACACTATTTTCATCTCTCAAAGCAAGTATGCTAAGAACATTGTGAAGAAGTTTCGTATGGAAAGTGCAAGCCATAAGAGAACTCCTGCTCCTACGCACGTAAAATTGTCTAAAGATGAGAAGGGAGTAAAGGTTGATCAAAGTCTCTATAGGAGCATGATTGGGAGCCTGCTATATCTCACTGCAAGTAGACCAGACATCACATTTGCAGTTAGAGTATGTGCAAGATACCAGGCTGAACCTAAGGTAAGTCACCTCACTCAAGTTAAAAGAATTTTGAAATATGTGAGTGGTACTAGTGATTATGGAATGTTATATACACATGGTGATAATGCAATGTTAATTGGCTACTGTGATGCTGACTGGGCTGGGAGTGCAGATGACAGAAAAAGTACATCTGGTGGATGTTTCTTCTTAGGAAATAACTTAATATCCTGGTTTAGTAAGAAATAAAATTGTGTCTCACTATCTACAGCTGAAGCTGAGTATATTGCAGCCGGTAGTAGTTGTTCTCAGTTAGTTTGGATGAAACAAATGCTCAGTGAATATGATATTCATCAGGAAACCATGAAATTATTCTGTGATAATATGAGTGCCATTAATATTTCCAAGAATCCAATCCAGCACAGCAGAACCAAGCATATTGATATCAGACATCATTTTATCAGAGAACTAGTTGAAGATAAAATAGTGATGCTGGAACATGTTACCACAGGTGAACAACTGGCTGATATTTTTACAAAGGCGCTAGATCTTAATCAGTTTGAAAAACTCAGGGGCAAGCTAGGAATTTGCCTATTTGAAAGTTTATAGCAATTAGTATCTCACGCGTGTGCAGTAAAGTCTAACTTTTCATATACTGAGCACGCTGTCCAAGGAAGAGGGAAAATTAATACTCCACCATATTGTGTGCTTTATCACTCATTCATTTGTCAGTTAAACTCTTCATCTCTCCATCTGTTCAACTCCTCTCCCTGCTACTCACTGTTACAACTTTTCGCAAACTTTTGTGATTCTGATTCTTCTCTTTGCAATCGCCACTTCATCATGTCTGGAAATTCTCAAAACTCAACCGAAAAGGATGTGTCTGATCACGATGAGACTTCTAAAACACTTGCATGTGATTCGAACGCTCCGGATTTGCTTGTCAACTCGGAAGAAGATCAATCGAAGAAGGATTCTCGTTCGTCCAAGAAACACAAGTCTTCTTCACGTCATTCTAAGTCAAAGAAACATCGCAAGAAGAAAATTTCGCCTTCGTCAGCTTCGATTAAAATCAAGAAGAGTAAAAAGAAGAAACCCTCCAAGAAAGGTGAAACGTCTCGAGCATTGTCTATGACTGATCTCTATCTGGATACGAATCAATCTAAAACTAACAATGATGATGTTGGTACTAAAGAATCCATGGATGCAAGTCCCAATTTGAGTCCTGTTACTGTTAACAAAAGCCCCAATTCCATTGATGATATGAATGTTGATAACCCTAGGGCTGACTGTGATATAGATGTTCAACCTCCAGAAATCACTGTTCAATCAGATGATGTTGATAAAATTTCTGATAAAAATGGTGAAAATTTGACATCTGTTGCTGCTGTGATTACAACTCCTTCACCAACAACTAATGTAGTTGAAGAGGCTGGACCATTGGAGGATGCATCTGGCATTCTGCCAAATAACTCTGTGACTAGTGTTGCTGATAGGGTAGAGGAAGATGATCAGGCTGTTTATGACTCTACTGCCTCTGCTGAGAAACAGGGTACCAATTCTAAAGTTGATGAAGATGAAGATGATCCTGAGGAAGAAGATTTGGTCATTACTCATGAAACAACAGTGCGTTCCACTCCCACTCAGAGTGTGGCTGGACGAACTCGACAGAGGTCTGTAAGGCAAGGCGTTGCTCCTGTTACTGCACTGACTGCCCCATCCAAGACTGTCATCAAACCTGGGTGCAAACCAGTTTTATATGGTCCCCCAAGGACTTGGAGCAAAGGTACTCCTCCCAATGAGAAGAAGAAGAAAGGTTTGAAAAGGAAGGAAGTGAGCTCTAGTGATTCTGAGTATGATGCTGACAAAGATGCTGCTGCTTTGACAACCACATCCCGGAAACAGGTTAGAACCACATCCATCACTACTGAGTCTAATCTCAATGCACCCCTGGATAATGTGTCATTTCATGATTCCTCATATGTGAGTCAATGGAAATATGTGTATCATAGACGTTTAGCTGTTGAGAGGAGTCTGAGTCCTGAAATGATTGAATGTGCTGACCTCATGGATCTTATCACTTTTGCTGGATTAGAGAAAACTGTGACTAATCTGGGCATGTGTTATGAAATGCTTGTTAAAGAATTTCTGGTCAACATAGGACCTGATTGTGATGACCCTTTTAGTTCTGAGTATAGAAAAGTTTATGTTCGTGGTCAGTGTATAGATTTCTCTCCTTCTGTGATTAATCAATTCCTAGGAAGGGATGATGTTGATGAACCAACTATAGAGGTCACTGATAATGAGGTGTGTAAAACTCTCACTGGAGGAAAGGTTCTGAGATGGCCTAGGAAGGTTAAGTTGTCTACAACCAATCTTACTGTTAAATATGCCTTGCTAAACAAGATTGCAGCTGCTAACTGGGTTCCTACCTCTCACAATTACTCTGTTGCTACTGGCCTTGGTAAGTTCATTTATGCCCTGGGCACCAAGACTCCCTTTAATGTTGGAAATTTTATCTTTGATCAAACCCTAGTACATGCTAAGTCTACTGCAACTAGGTTACCTATAGCATTTCCTACTGTTTTGTGTGGTATTATTCTCTCCCAGCAGCCAAATATACTCAGGAACTCTGATGTTCCATGCAAGAGAGAGACTGCCCTTACTTTTGACTGCAGATTACTTGAAGGCCCACATGAGGTGGATCTGGATGTCCCATTCGCCACCCCATCCAATGTTTCCATGACTAGGAAACAAATGATTGCAGATCTGAAGGATGTAAGCAAAGCTCTTGGGGATAAGAAGCTGAAGCTAGATAAAGTAATAGAGGACTTGGAGTCTGAGGAGCGTACTGGCACTGCTGGACCCTCAAATATCAATGCTGGAGTGAATGTGGAAGGAGATGTTGGCAATGCTACTCTACCAGACTCTGATGAAAGTCTTGGTTTTTGATTCTGGAAGATCCTGCTGATGTATTTTCTGTTTTGTTCTCAGTATGGGCTATGCCCTGGATTTGTTATGCACCTACGTGTGCTTATGGTTTCTGTAATCTCTGCACTCTGCTTCTGGTTTTTTTTTCTCTTTTTCTCTCCTGTTTAACTTTGCCAAATTGATGACTAAAAAGGGGGAGTAAGTTTTGATGTTTAATGTTCTTATGTGGTTGATTGCTCTGTGTGTGCATGTGGTAGATATGGTAGCTACATTTGCATTTACATCTGGTGTGAGTGACTTTTTATGTGCATACAGTGAGGGGGAGAAAAATATTCCTTATTATGCATAACTTCAGGGGGAGAATCTGTCTGTTGAATCTGATGAGGCAAGTAATGCTCTCTCATCCTGGATACCATCCAGAAAAGTCTGAATGGGAATTTATTTTTCTCTATTAGACTGAATTTCTGTTTGTTTGTCTTATGTTGTGATAAATATGTGTTGTTGAAGACTTTAGCATGAGAAATTTTTTTTCTGATCAAGTTTGTGAATCCACTTTGAAGAAGTGTTTATGTCTTGATGCTGTTGTGTTGTGAATGAACTCATCCCGCTGTGCCAAGCTCTGATGTTTGTTATAGAGTTTAATTCACTTGAAGTGTAGAAGGTATAGTATTCCTATTGTGTTCTATCCACATCATTTGATAATCTGCCTAATATTGGTTTTAGTCAAAATTTGCCAAAGGAGGAGTTTGTTAGGTTTTTCAAATTGGCTTAATTTTACAAAAACAACAAATAGCCAGATGTAGTGGCAGATGTGGCTACATATGGAATGACATTCTAAAAGCCTGAATATACGAACAGTTTGTTTGTGCGCGTTGTCTTTCAAGCTTATCCGTTTATGATACTTTAGTGTGCTGCTTGTTCCTCAAGACTTGGAAAGCGCTTATTACTTGTAGATATCCGATAGTATATTAAACCTAAAATATATTCCTATATTTTAGGATTTCGATGGATTGGCTTAGCTTACAAGCTGTATCGGATATGTTGCCTTTTTTCATAATGATCTGAAGACCAAAAATCGAGGAACTAATTTTATACTTCACGAGCTATATATATATTGAAGAATACAGACGTTTAGAAGTTACGAAAACTCAAGTGAAGAAATATATATTTGTGTCTAGGATTTTTAAGTTTCTTGTGGGTATTTTTGTGAGCCTATCTTGTATCTCTTTGATACATGCTTAGGACTGTGCTCTTGTGTTGTAAGGGTTTTAGTCTACTCCTAAGCTTTTAAGCACGGAGATAGGATATTGTTTGAAGGGTGACTTCATTGTTCTCAAGGTAAGATCAATTACACTGGTTGTGTAGTTAAGAGGAGGAGAGATAGGTGTCTCTAATCTAGGTGGTCCTAGGTTGAAGGAAGCACGGGTAGAAACTAGGTGACGAAGTGTAAACGGGTCGTTTGCTGGAGACTTCTAACTAGTTTTATCATAGTGGATTCACTCCTGGATTGGTATCCCCCAGAGTAGGTCGTGTTATACGCCGAACTGGGTTAACAAACTCCTGTGTTCATTTAATTTCCAGTTGATTATTATTCTGCATATTATTTACTTCGTTGTGCAAATTGTAGTTGCAAAGTTGCAAAGGTAGGAACATCCTGTACCCCATTGCTACGCCAGAATTTCACACTTGGTTTAAATTCCACGGTTTTTGCAGGAAAAAGAACAATTGGTTTAAAGTCCAAGGTTTTCGCGATAAAAAGGACACTGGGTTTAAAGTCCAAGTTATTTGCGATAAAAAGGGCTCTTGGTTTAAAGTCCAAGATTTTTTGCGATCAAAAGAACACTTGGTTTAAAATCCAAGGTTTTTGCGATAAAAAAGGTACTTGGTTTAAAGTCCAAGTTATTTACGATAAAAATGACACTTGGTTTAAAGTCCAAGATTTTTGCGATAAAAAGAGCACTTGGTTTAAAATCCAAGGTTTTTTGCAAGAAAAAACGTTTAGGCGAGAAAATCACTTGGTTTAAATCCAAGGTTTTTACATGATTAAAATGTTTGATTGAAGAAAATACACTTGGTTTAAATTCCAAGGTTTTTGCAGGAAAAACAACACTTGGTTTAAAGTCCAAGGTTTTCGCGATAAAAAGGACACTGGGTTTAAAGTCCAAGTTATTTGCGATAAAAAAGGGCACTTGGTTTAAAGTCCAAGTTATTTGCGATAAAAAGGGCTCTTGGTTTAAAGTCCAAGTTATTTACGATAAAAATGACACTTGGTTTAAAGTCCAAGGTTTTCGCGATAAAATGGACACTGGGTTTAAAGTCCAAGTTATTTGCGATAAAAAGGGCACTTGGTTTAAAGTCCAAGTTATTTGCGATAAAAAGGTCTCTTGGTTTAAAGTCCAAGATTTTTTGCGATAAAAAGAACACTTTGATTTAAAATCCAAGGTTTTTGCGATAAAAATGGTACTTGGTTTAAAGTCCAAGTTATTTACGATAAAAATGACACTTGGTTTCAAGTCCGAGATTTTTGTGATAAAAAGAGCACTTGGTTTAAAGTCCAAGTTTTGTGCGATAAAAAGAGCACTTGGTTTAAAGTCTAAGGTTTTTGTGATAAAAAGAACACTTGGTTTAAAGTCTAAGTTTTTTTGATAGAAATGTTTGATGAAATTTTTTGTGTTTCCATGATATTTTGAAAAGAAAATATTTATGTATTTTGGAAGAGATTTTGACATCATTTTAAAAAAAAAGAATTGGGTAGCGGTGGCGCGCGAAAAATGATACTAACGTCATAACAAATAAATTAAGCGCGAAGACAATTCGCAATGATATTTTGATCAAAGCGACGCCTTTTCCCTGGGAATTTAATATTACGCATATGGACAAAATGCGATAAAAATTAAATATGCATGAGATGCTATTTTTCATTTATGAATACATTGGCCAAATCACATTCTAATACTTAACAATAAAATAAAATGAATGATGATGCAAATAAACTCACATGCAATGCAATTCTCATTTATAATTTACAATCAATCCTAATTACATTCTAAAAATAATAATAAATGGATATGATGAGATGAGTATGATATAACAATAAATAAACATAAATAAAAGATTAAACTATGAGGAACTAAAGAATTAGTAACATTAATCACACTTACTAATAACTAAATGAATAAAGACTTGAAAATAAAAAAGAAATAAGCTTCAACCTCATGCTTAATTGGCTAAAATAGCTTACAATAAGCTTATGCCAAAAGCACTTATTTCATAAGCTCAAAACAAAATTAACTAACAAAATAAATAAAGACATTAAAAAATATTATCAACAACTTAAATAACAAATATATAGGAAAATGAAATAAGCCTCAACTTCGTGCTTGATTGGCTAAAATAGCTTAAAAATAAGCTTATGCCAAAAACACTTATTTCATAAGCTCGAAAAATAAAATTAAAACAGAGAGGGGGGTGCGAATATTAAAACGAAATAAAAAGGGGGTCGAATAGCAGTACTGAGGTCCAAGCCCAGACTGTGGGGGTGCAGGCCTGGGGGGTGCAGGCCTGGGGGGCGCGTGAAGAAGATCAGATGATGAAATTAAATATGGGACGTTTGATCAGATCTGGAAGGTTCTAGGTGCGCTGGTGCACCGTAAGACCATGCACTAGCGCACACAGGATTGGGTCAGGTATATATATCCAAAACCCTAAAAAAAAATCATTTTTCCCCTCTTCTTCTCTCTCTCGGCCGCCGCTGCTCTCCCTCTCTCATCTCTCACAGATTCTCTCTCTCTTCTTCTTCATCCAAACTCCATTTTTTCAAAAAAAGTTTAACATCAAACCTATATAAAATTATCTCCTAAACCCAAATTCAAACTCAAAATAATCAAAACAAACTCCCATAGGCCGGATCGGAAAAAAGAATGGAAAGGGAAAAAAGCTTCAACCTTTGGTTTATATTTTTTATTCTGATCGTGATTTCTCTTCTTCTCTTCTCGCTTTGGATTGAATACGTGTTTGTGTTTTCGATTCTGTTTTTTTCAAAAAAAGAAGTGTTTTTTTTCCGTGTGTTTTTGATTATGATTGAAAGTAAAGGGAGTGTTTTTTTGGTGTTTGGTATTCTGTGATTGAGAAAAAAAGTTGTGAATTTTTGTTTGATGTTCTGATTCTTGATCCGAAAAAAGGAAGGAGGGTTTGTTGAATTGTTTGAGAGAAAAAAGATCAATGAGGGTTTTCTGTGTTTTTGTTATATGAGGCTGATGAAATTTTTTTGTTCATTAATTCAATCTGTTCATATATACCCAAAATTAGGGTTATGAATGTTCAAGGGATTTTGCTTGAATCTAGAGAAAGTTAGTGTTTTTAGGACAAAGATTTGGATTTTGGGTCAAAATTGACTAATCTGCAGAGCCTGCCTGTACTATTGGAAAGTTGACTTTTTTTGTATTTTTTTATTTTTTAATTAAATAAAAAAATAGAATAAAATAAAATAAATAATAAAAAACATAATAATAAAAATAATAATAAAAACGAAAAATAAAAAAAAGGATAAAAGAAATAGAAAAAATTTAAAATAATAATAATAATAATAGAAAAATAAATGAATAAATATATAAAAGAACAAAAAATGAGGTATTTTAAAATACCTCTCTGTTGAAATTTTTCTTGAATCTCCAAACGAAGCATTTTATGAAAAATACTTCCATGTTGAAATTTCTTGAAAAAATGGCGATTATTCAGGACTAAAATATGACTTGATAAAAAATGCAAAAATAATATGGGTCAAAAAATGGGGTATGACAACTGTTTAGCATTTTCCTAAAGTTATTACTTCTAGATTTATGATTAAAATAGCTTCTGCACCTAAAAAAAGTTGGGCCAAACAGTAACTTAGTCTTACAATGCACACGAAAAACTATTGATGTGTATGTCTTTTCTTAATCCTAGTGTCTCTTCTACTTAGAGGTTCACTCCCCTAAATATGAGAACCTACCCACTTTCCTGCAATTAATCACCCCGCCTGACAATCATAATTCTTCTTTGATTATGAAGAGATGTTGAATTACCTAATTCAACTTTGTACTCTACCTAACTTTATTCGTTAGCACCTAAGTTATAGAGAGAGTGAGTTTGAACTTACACAATGCGCACAAGATCTCTGACTCACAAATTCTAGCTTTGTGTAGAGTTCTTCAATGTTTGCTCGTGATTAATTTCTTTGTTGGAGTCTTCTGTTTATAGATGATGCCGCTCCTTGAATTACTTGTGTTTTAGTTGCATCATGATAGAAGTTAGTTTTAAAATAAACTTTGTTTTAAAACAAACTCTATTAAGATTCAATTTTAAATCTTTTCTAAAGTTAGTTATGATTTCCAATCATATCTAACTCTTTAATTAAAACATCAGCTGAATTAACACTTTTAAAAACACAGCATGATGATTGAACAAAGAAAGCTGATCATTTTCAAACTTTATACAAAAACTCTTTAATTAAAATTCAGGAGCTTGAAAATGGTTGTGCTAAATGTAACAAACCCAGTGATGAGCATGAAATTCCTCTTCAGGAGTTTGTTCATCAAAATGTCAACAAAAGCAAGGTTGCTTCTATGATATATGATGTTTGTAGAAATAGAGGAGAATGAATTGGTTACTCATATGGTAAAATATATGGAGAATCAAGTTCCTCTATTTGTTTAAAGAAAACTCCTACTCATCTTTATTCTACGTTTGTACCAATGAAAGGAAAAGGTAAAGCTCCGAATGTTTCAGATACCGAGGGAGCTTCTGAAGTCGGTAAAACAAACTCTTAAGGTAATTCAGAGGTTGGCTTTCAGAACCTCAAGACAAGTGAATTAGAACCTAAAGATTTAGAATCTAAGACTGAAAAGTCAGAGACATTGAATACTTTAGAGCTTAGTAACTCTAACACTCAGAATCTAAAACAAACAAAGCCTGTGATTAGTAATCAAAACAAAACTTTGGTGAAAAACAAACCTATTCAAAGGTTAGAAAAACATTCAAAGTCTTGTGTTGATCACAAATCAAAACCTAAACCTCAAAAGAAGTGGACTAAAAAAAAAATTCAAAGACCAAATTTTCAAAGAAAATTTTATACAAGTTCAAAAATCTTTTCAAAGGTACAAGCCAGAACAAAGAAATTTAGAACTAACCAACATGGACCCAAAAAAGAATGGGTACCAAGATGTGAAATTGTATACCATTCTGATCTACCTTGTAGGAAAAACTTTTTCTCATAGATAAATGGAAGCAAGTCACCAGCAAAGGAAGAAAAACATATGTTCCAAAACATTACCCTACTTCTGACTATGCTACTTGAAGAAGAAAGACAATGACTACTGGAATGAATGTCACATTGAATGTGGAGATTACTATTACAATGATTGATCTTGTTTCTTATAACAGCTATCCATCCAAAAAGAAAATATAAGACAATCATGGTATCTGGATAGTGGATGTTCAAGGCATATCACTGGTAACAAAAGAATGTTTACATCACTTAGTCTTGAAGATGGAGGAGCTGTTGGTTTTGGTGGAAATCAGAAAGGTAAAATCAAAGGTACATGTACTGTAGGTAATTCCTCCCTTTTCATTAAAAATGCTTGGTATGTAGATGGACTAAAACATAACATGTTTAGCATAAGTCAATTTTGTGATAATGGGTTTAATGTTTTATTTGATAAGGATTCCTGTATAGTCACAAAAAACTCTGACCAATCCATAGTATTCAAAGGAAAAACTATAGGCAATGTGTACAAAATCAATTTATCTGAATTGGCAGATCAAAAAGTTAAATGTTTATTAACTCTGAGTGAAGAAAAGGATTTTTCTTGAGAAATAAGGATGATGCATATGATGTGTTTAGTAACTTCTGCACACAAATTCAAAAAGAAAAGGATTTAAATATTTTAAAAGTTAGAAGTGATCATGGTGGTGAATTTGAAAATGAATATTTTGAAATATTTTGTTAAAAATATGGCATTCTTCATGAGTTCTCTTCTCTTAGAACTCCACAACAAAATGGAGTTGTAGAAAGAAAGAACAGAACTTTACAAGAAATGGCCAGAACCATGGTGCATGAAACTAACTTAGCAAAATTTCTATGGGCAGAAGCTATAAACACATCATGTTATGTTCAAAATAAAATCTATATCAGACCTATATTGAACAAAACAGCATATGAATTATTTAAAAGAAAGAAACCCAATGTATCTTATTTTCATCAGTTTGGATGTACATGTTACATTCTTAACACTAAAGTTCATATAAAGAAATTTGATGCTAAAGCTTATAAGGGTATCTTTATTGGATATTCTGAACGCTCAAAAGCATACAGAGTGTATAATTCTGAAACTCGCACAGTTGAAGAAACTATGCACATTAAATTTGTTGACAAACAGCCTGACAAAGTGTCAGAGCTAGTTGAGAACTTTTCAGATTTACAAATATCAGATGATGAAGATTCAGAGTATGACAATACTTCAGAACACATAGAGGTTGTCATACCCCATTTTTTGACCAATCGCATTTATGCGTCTTTTTACGACGGATTTTTCTTTGTTCGTTTCTGACGAAATTTCGGCAGAGAGGTATTTTAAAATACCTCATTTATTTGATTTAATTTTCTTTTTATTATTATTATTATTATTATTTTTATTTGCTTCATTTTTTTATTCTACTATTATTATTTTTATTCATTTTCGTTTTTTATTATTATTAATATATTATTATTTTCTATTTTAATTGTTTCTTTGTGTATTTTCCTTTTTTGGTGTTTTTGGCAATTTTTTTATAGAAGTCCAGATCAGGTGTTTTTTGTCCAGGCCCAAAGGGGCAATTTTGTCCAAATGGGGTATTTTTCATCTGCCAAACCCTAGGTTTGACACAGTACAAATAGTGCACAGTTTCCAAGGTCAGATTCATCAGCCTCAGCCGCAGAAACCATTTTTTCCAGAAAAATCAAATTACAAAACAAATCAAAAAAATACAGAAATTAAATCAAGTGTTCATCATCTCTGTTCATCATCCTCATCTCTGTTCAACATCAAACATTATCAACCCAGAACCCATAAACAGAATCAGAAAATCAAAACAAATCTCCATCATCACAGTTCATCAAAATCATCATCGCCATTATCATCATCAAAACCCGCAAAACCCAGGAAACAAAAAAACAAAGATCAAAACCCAGAAATTAAATCGAACCAAATCCAAACCAAAATCATAAACGAAACACAAATCGAAACAGAAATAGAAGAAATAGGAAGAGACGAGGAGATTCAAAACCAGATCATCAAGGTTCTTTTGCCGTTATGTTTTTTGTTTGAAAGTTTTTTGAAAGTTGTTTTGTTTTAGAAATAGAAAGGAATCGTGAGAGAAGAAAGGAAATCTCAGCGGCGAGAGAGAGAAAGGAAAACTACGGCGGCGGGTGAAGTTGAGAGGAAGAGATGAAATGAATATGTTAGGGTTTTTTGGGTTTTATACCCTAACCCGATCTGGTGTGTGCCGGTCTATGACCATACCGTGTGCCTGTGCGTTCTAACCTCTCTGATCTTGATCATGTGTATTGTATTCTATTTGCCTGTGTTTGAATCAGAGCTGTCTGATCAATCAGACGGCTCTGATTCTGTTTGACTTATTTTCTTCATATACCCCCCTCTGGACCACGCCCCCCAGCTGGGCTTGGGCCCAGAGTTGCTTTTTGCACCCCCTTTCTGGTTTTATTTGATATTTGCACCCCCTTTTGTTTTTATTTTATTTTTTTGCCTAATTAATTAATTATTTATTTTATTGTAAAGACATTAGATTGTATTTTAGGACTTGATGTAAATTTAAAAATTGCATAGCATTATGTTGCATTCATTTCATATTTATTTCTCTCGCAAATACCTTAGAATGTAATTAGGAGCAAATGTACACTATAAATAAAAAAATCGCATCTCATGCATATTTATTTATCGCTTTCCGCAAAACGTTAGCATATTAATTCCGAGGGAAAAGGCGCCGTTTTGATCAAAATATCATTACGGATCGTCTTCGCGCTTATTTTGCCTATTGCGGCGTTATTTCTTTTAGCGCTACTTTTTTGTTAAAATTTTAACCCAACATTCAAAAAATAGTTAATCACTTTATTCACAAAAATGAGGTCAACACCTCTTTCAAAAAAGTCAATACAAATTCTTTTTTTAAAAATCATCAAGCATCAAAATCATTTTTATCATCAAATATTTTCAAACTTTGGACTTTAAACCAAACGTTTCTTTTTATCGTGAAAACCTTGGATTTTAACCCAAGAGTCTTTTTTACCGCGAACTTGGATTTTAAACCGAGTGCCTTGGATTTTAAACCAATGGCTTCTTTTATCGCTAAAACCTTGGACTTTAACCCAAGTGTCCCTTTTTCTCGCCTAATACCTTGGATTTTAAACCAAGTGCATTTGTCTCATTCATACATCATCAATCATGCATAAACCTTGGATTTTAAACCAAGTGTCTTTTATCACTCAAAACCTTTTCTCAACAAACCTTGGATTTTAAACCAAGTGTCCGCGTTTTATTTTCATAATCAAATCTCAATCAATTTAACCATATAGACTTTCTTCACAAATTAACATGAATCAAACTCACATTTTGCCACTTTTGGCTTTTGGTATTTTAAAACCATTTTCAAAACCTTAAAATCAAATAAACAAATTTACTCGTCTTTTTATCCCGAACTACGGTGGTTTGATCCCTCGGGTACGTAGGCATGAGACTCGTCTCTCCAATCAATAAAATCAACAAAAACTTTCTTCTTTTTCATCACTTTAAGCATTTTTTATCATCATTGTAATTCCACACTTATACATTTTTACAAGCAATTAAAATAAAGCGCATAGATAGAATAGAAACAAGAGGTTCCTATAGAGTACTATAGATACTTAGGGTGCTAATACCTTCCCTTTGTATAACCAACCCCCGAACCTTGTTCTCTAAAAATAGGGTTTTTTTCGAACTTTTTCCCTTTCCCGCGGATAAATTAAAGATCGGTGGTGGAATATTAAATTGCGATTCGAAGTTAATTAATAACTCGATATCCAAAAATCACCGCGACAGAAATGGCGACTTCACTGGGGACAACCAAGCGGGTTGAACTTAACTTGTTTAATTACTATCTTCGCGCTTTTATTCTTTTAATTGTAAATATTTGTACATATATTGGGGAATGCTTTGAGTGGTGAGATAAGTCCCCCACCCGGACTTGAGGGAACTATAAGATAGGATAGTGGTATAATCATAATGTCTATCCGAGAGTAAGTTTCGGCGGTGGCATATGTGGTAACCACACTCAATTGAGGAACCTTGGAGGTAATAGTGCCAACATGAGTAAGTCGTGTTTGACATTCTATCTTCAAGGAACCGACGATGTTGAGGACCTTTAGTTACACCTAACCCATCTTGGCCTCTTTAGGGCGTAGTGCGGTGGCTAATCGAGAGTAAGTCTCGGATTGGTTGATACGCGATACTACACTCAAATGAGACTTTTCTACGGATTTTGTTGGATCGGAAGTAGTTCCGTAACCCGACGATTTTCGGAGGAGGTCGAGGACTTTGAGAACTTTGTAGAACCCGTAATGCAGGTACAAATGAACTCTAGTACATACCATGTGGGGGGTTTCACCTTTGACTCCAACATTATACTTTAACCCCACCATGTTTTCCGCATCATGCATGCATGCACTCATTCATAAATTCTTTTTCCTCATCCGATATCGAAGAACTTAAACAAATTTTTTGTAAACATTGTAGAGACATTCATTTCAATTGACACATAATAAATCTTTTCTTCTTTTCTCCTTACAAAATCCATGTCTAAATGTTTACAACCAATTTGGAATAAGTCCTTCGATAACACAAAAAAAATTGTTGTATATTTTAGCATAAACACATCATGCATCATACTACATTCGTAAGTTTCCAAACTCAAGTCTCATATTTTCCCGTTCTCTCTTCCTCAGTAAAAAAGGTGGCTCGGCGTATTCAGTACAAACCAACTCGTGTCTACAATACTCGGTCCAGGTTAAGAAACAAGATGGACAATTTTGAGGAAGAAAATCATATGCTCCGTGTACAGGTGACAACCATGCAAACAGAAATTGAGAAGTTGACTAGCATGGTGGTATCTTTAATGGCTACCCAGAATCAGGCGATAGCTTCGGTATCTCAGTCTAGCAGTACCTTTGTACCTCCTCCGGTTTCGTCTGCGCCTTTTAATACTCCTCAGTTTGTCATGCCTGAAGGTTACCCATGGGGCATGCCAGTCGGCTTTCTTGGGGCAGAATCACGTCCTGTAATATCAGAGATTCCCCATGTCCAATCGACAGTGCCTATTCCTCAGCTCGGCAATACACTTCCTCAGGTTACAACATTTGTGTCTGCACCTTTGGTTCATACTACCCAGCAAACTCAAATGCCCATCTTTCATGCTGAAAGTATAGGAGGTTATGATAGGATGGATGACTTACAGATCAAATATGATGAGATGCAAAAAGAGATGAGGGCTCTTAGAGGGAAGGATTTGTTTGGTCAGGATGCTCATGAACTATGCTTGGTCCCTGATGTTGTGGTCCCTCACAAGTTTAAGGTTCCGGATTTTGAGAAGTATAAGGGGAGTACTTGCCCCAAAACTCACCTAATAATGTATGCTAGAAAGATGTCTACTCAAACCAGTAATGACAAGTTGCTGATCCATTATTTTCAAGACAGTCTTACTGGTGCAGCTCTGAGGTGGTACATGGACCTTGATAGGGCTAATGTCAGTTCCTTTAATGACCTGGCCAGTGCTTTTATTCGGCAATACAATTACAATTCATATCTGGCCCCTGATAGGGATGAGTTACGAGCATTGTCACAAAAAGAGAGGAATCTTTTAAAGAGTATGCTCAAAGATGGAGGGAGCTTGCTGCTCAGATTCGTCCTCCAGTCGAAGAAAAAGAATTGTGTAAGTTGTTTTTGCATACTCTAAGCCCATTCTTCTATGAGAAAATGGTGGGTGTTGTATCAAGAAGTTTCACAGAAATGGTGGAAATGGGAATGTGCTTAGAAGAAGGAGTCCGTCAGGGACGGTTGACAAGAGAGAAAGCTCTGACTAATACCGCCAAGAGATATGGCAACAACTTTTCAAAGAAGCAAGAATTTGAAGTTGGCATGGTGGCTCAGGGAGGACCTCATTTGAAAAACCCAGCTTATCCACATATTGCCGCCATAGCATTACCACCACAATACCCACAATCTCATCACCTACCATCTCCTCAACAGTCATTCAATCATAACCGTGCTCAGAAAAATCAACCATTTGACCTCATACCCGTGAAATATGCCGACCTACTCCCCGCTTTACTTGCTAAAAATTTTGTCCAGACGAGACCACCTCCCCCTGTGCCAGCAGTGCTACCTCCCTGGTACCGCAGTGATTTAACTTGTGCCTTCCATCAAGGGGCCCCTGGCCATGATGTAGAACGTTGTTATCCTCTCAAGAAAGCTGTTCAGGATTTAGTCCGCAACAAGGTGCTATCTTTCAAGGATGAGAACCCTGATGTTCAAAGTTCGTCCTCTGCTTAATCATGGGTCTCTGTCATTTTCAAGATTATCAAGAAGTTTGTCCCTAGGATCACTAGGCCTTTTATGTTCAAATTCCAATTTCTTTCTTGCCAAGCATTTATTTGCATTTTAAAGTTGTATCTTTTAATTAAAATTTCTAAACAATGAGCATGCATATTTTGGAATCCATCCATTCGTATTCACTCTTTTCTTGTGCCATCATAAATGATAATGTTTTTCTACTTCACTTTTCTTGTTTACAAACTTGAGGGGAGAATGATGTAAATTAAATGTTTAAAATTGCTGATATATGCTTTCATTAGTAAGACTCGGTTGATGATGTAAGGCATTGTTTCACTTCCCAAACACCGGAGAAATAAGGAGATAATCCGTAGTCAACCCCTTTGAGCCAGAAGTTGGTGTTCTTTCTATATATAAAAAAAAAACCCTTAATCTTGACCCGGGGCAGGGTAGTCTTTCAATAATTCAATGATACATCCCAATACAAGAGGATAAATATTTTGAGATAGAGCAAGTCAGGAGTAGACAGAACTCACAATAACATGTGACAGTCACAAACATCCTACACCAAAACAAAAAAGAAACACAAACAAAAACAACAACAAAAAGCCCGTTAGGTAAAAAGACTTAGGCAAAATTCAGGGCATCCCGATGGTACATAAAATCCAAAAGAATTGGTCCATGCAAAAATTAGGGATAAAGAGCAAAATTATGCAAACAAACTTGTGAATGAAAAGTGACTGTCACTCCAAGAATCTCATCAAAACTTCGACCAAAGCGTCAATCTCAAACATCATTGTCAAAATAAATCCTCTTGTCAACCAAAGCATGTCTGATGAATTATTTGAACGTAGGAATGAAGGACATCAAAGAAGAGTGGGTGGGTTAAAACAGAATCTTGAGCCTAATAATCTTTTTTTCATAACCATGAACCAGGCCACGTTATAACCCTCAAAAGACCTAATTGAAGCTAGGTTTACTTTGAAAGCATAATCAGCAAAATTATTGTTAAAACTGACTCCACCTGTTTGTTGAGTAACTATCTTTTACACACACCACATGTATTTTATATAAATTTTTGCGATTCCAAAACTTGCATGTACATTATATTAGAAACATTTTTCAAAAGAAACAATTTTGTTTGCAAATTTATATTTGGCATCAAAGAAATTCAATCAAATGGTCTAATCAAGGACAAATCAATTCAAAGCGCTCCTAACTTGGGGCAAATTACATCAGAAACCCGCCAATCAGGGGCAAGTCTTTACATCCATGGGCATACACTTCAAAGATTCAAAGTCAAGGTTTCACTCACTTGGGGCATCTGAAGAGGTTTCCAGGGGCAATCCGGATCTGCCAAGATAGTTGTTATGTTTCTTCTTCCTTGAGCCAATAATCGTCGAGTTGATATCTTGGGTTCTTAGTAATCTCCATTGAATACTGAACTTGGTTGTTCTCTAGTAATCTCCAGCAAGTGGGTATCTTCAAAAAGCTTGTATGATTTCCTTTTCCCTAGTGAAAGAAAAGCCGAGACCCGTTTCGGGAGGCTCATTCAGCAGCAAATGGCATCTCTTTGAGAAGTTTGCATATCATCAGCAAATGGCATCTCTTGGAGAAGTTTGCGCATCAGCATATCAGTCTTGTTTCTTTCTGTCAAAAAAAAAAGCAAAAGCAAAAAATAGCAAAAAAGAACAGCTCGCTAAGTCGAAAACCTGAAAGGGCGGCTTAGGCAAAAATGAGTGTCCCGGTGGATTGAAAACCTGAAAGGGCGGTCCAGGCAAAAATTAGGGGCAAAACAAAAAAGATATATATTCCCGGTGGATTGAAAACCCGAAAGGGCGATCCAGGCAAAAGTTAGGGATTTCAAAAAGTGAGAAGAAAAGGCAAAAAAACATGACTGTCGAAACAAGACCATGAGAAAATATTCGGTTTCAGTGTACAAAATGGAGATTTCTGCCAAACCTCTGTCCAATGGGCTTTACCCCAAGAAGCAATCATTCTTACATACTATGCCGGGTTTTGTCCCGAGGATCTGATTTATTTCACCTTTAACGATACTGTCCCCAGCAGAGAACTACCGAGTGGTTGTACGGATACGTCGGCCCAATGCTCATCTTATCCAATCAAGTCTTTGTCTCATCCAGTCATGTACAAATACCATTCAATCATACACATACAATCATTCACACGTACATACATACATACATACATACAATCATTCTCATGTCTATACATATATTCATATTCATATGCAACATGCAAACAAAATCATTCATACATGCTGCATTGACCATCATGTGTCTTATACATCACCAAAAAGAGTCATCCCCGGTGTATCTGGTCCAGAGATGTCTCCATCACACATATTTCACAAAAGAAAAGTCATCCCCAGTGAGTCTGGTCCAGAGATGTCTCCATCATTCATATTCCAAGTAGCAGGTTTCGCAAACAATCAGTTGCAAACTTGTGGTTCATTTCCCCAATAGAAGTCATCTCTAGTGTGTCTGGTCCAGACAAATACATATTCTTGTTATGTCTCGCCATCCCACAATGTTGGTAGACACTGCCTTTACTTGTCCTTACCATCCCACAATGATGGTGGACACTGCCTTTACTTATGTCCGTACACAGGACTTTACTGCTTTCTGTCTTTACTTCTGTCCATACACAGGACTTTACTGCTTATGTCCACACACAGGACTTTACTGCTTTCTGTCTTTACTTCTGTCCGTACACAGGACTTTACTGCTTATGTCCGCACACAGGACTTTATTGCTTTCTATCTTTACTTCTGTCCGCACACAGGACTTTACTGCTTTCTGTCTTTACTTCTGTCCGCACACAGGACTTTATCTGCTTATGTCCGCACACAGGACTTTATCGCTTTCAGTCTTTACTTCTGTCCATACACAGGACTTTACCGCTTTCTGTCCGCATACATGACTTTATCACTTTCTGTCTTCATTACCTCTGTCAAATAATCTTCATTACATTCAAACACTTTGTGAATATATCACTTATAAACATAGCACTCATAAACATAGCACTCATAAGCATCACATTCATAACATAACATCATATCATAGCATTTTATAGTTCAATCCGGTCAAAAAATGGTGTACTCTATATTTAAGTCTCTTCCATCATCGAACCAAAACAAAAATATCATCAAAAATCATCTTTTTCTTTTTATCTCCGATGGAAGAAACTTAAATAGGGGCATCTGTCATACCCCATTTTTTGACCAATCGCATTTATGCGTCTTTTTACGACGGATTTTTCTTTGTTCGTTTCTGACGAAATTTCGGCAGAGAGGTATTTTAAAATACCTCATTTATTTGATTTGATTTTCTTTTTATTATTATTATTATTATTATTATTTTTATTTGCTTCATTTTTTTATTCTACTATTATTATTTATATTCATTTTCGTTTTTTATTATTATTAATATATTATTATTTTCTATTTTAATTGTTTCTTTGTGTATTTTCCTTTTTTGGTGTTTTTGGCAATTTTTTTATAGAAGTCCAGATCAGGTGTTTTTTGTCCAGGCCCAAAGGGGCAATTTTGTCCAAATGGGGTATTTTTCATCTGCCAAACCCTAGGTTTGACACAGTACAAATAGTGCACAGTTTCCAAGGTCAGATTCATCAGCCTCAGCCGCAGAAACCATTTTTTCCAGAAAAATCAAATTACAAAACAAATCAAAAAAATACAGAAATTAAATCAAGTGTTCATCATCTCTGTTCATCATCCTCATCTCTGTTCAACATCAAACATTATCAACCCAGAACCCATAAACAGAATCAGAAAATCAAAACAAATCTCCATCATCACAGTTCATCAAAATCATCATCGCCATTATCATCATCAAAACCCGCAAAACCCAGGAAACAAAAAAACAAAGATCAAAACCCAGAAATTAAATCGAACCAAATCCAAACCAAAATCATAAACGAAACACAAATCGAAACAGAAATAGAAGAAAAAGGAAGAGACGAGGAGATTCAAAACCAGATCATCAAGGTTCTTTTGCCGTTCTGTTTTTTGTTTGAAAGTTTTTTGAAAGTTGTTTTGTTTTAGAAATAGAAAGGAATCGTGAGAGAAGAAAGGAAATCTCAGCGGCGAGAGAGAGAAAGGAAAACTACGGCGGCGGGTGAAGTTGAGAGGAAGAGATGAAATGAATATGTTAGGGTTTTTTGGGTTTTATACCCTAACCCGATCTGGTGTGTGCCGGTCTATGGCCATACCGTGTGCCTGTGCGTTCTAACCTCTCTGATCTTGATCATGTGTATTGTATTCTATTTGCCTGTGTTTGAATCAGAGCTGTCTGATCAATCAGACGGCTCTCATTCTGTTTGACTTATTTTCTTCATATACCCCCCTCTGGGCCACGCCCCCCAGCTGGGCTTGGGCCCAGAGTTGCTTTTTGCACCCCCTTTCTGGTTTTATTTGATATTTGCACCCCCTTTTGTTTTTATTTTATTTTTTTGCCTAATTAATTAATTATTTATTTTATTGTAAAGACATTAGATTGTATTTTAGGACTTGATGTAAATTTAAAAATTGCATAGCATTATGTTGCATTCATTTCATATTTATTTCTCTCGCAAATACCTTAGAATGTAATTAGGAGCAAATGTACAGTATAAATAAAAAAATCGCATCTCATGCATATTTATTTATCGCTTTCCGCAAAATGTTAGCATATTAATTCCGAGGGAAAAGGCGCCGTTTTGATCAAAATATCATTACGGATCGTCTTCGCGCTTATTTTGCCTATTGCGGCGTTAATCACTTTATTCACAAAAATGAGGTCAACACCTCTTTCAGAAAAGTCAATACAAATTCTTTTTTTAAACATCATCAAGCATCAAAATCATTTTTATCATCAAATATTTTCAAACTTTGGACTTTAAACCAAACGTTTCTTTTTATCGTGAAAACCTTGGATTTTAACCCAAGAGTCTTTTTTACCGCGAACTTGGATTTTAAACCGAGTGCCTTGGATTTTAAACCAATGGCTTCTTTTATCGCTAAAACCTTGGACTTTAACCCAAGTGTCCCTTTTTCTCGCCTAAAACCTTGGATTTTAAACCAAGTGCATTTGTCTCATTCATACATCATCAATCATGCATAAACCTTGGATTTTAAACCAAGTGCCTTTTATCACTCAAAACCTTTTCTCAACAAACCTTGGATTTTAAACCAAGTGTCCGCGTTTTATTTTCATAATCAAATCTCAATCAATTTAACCATATAGACTTTCTTCACAAATTAACATGAATCAAACTCACATTTTGCCACTTTTGGCTTTTGGTATTTTAAAACCATTTTCAAAACCTTAAAATCAAATAAACAAATTTACTCGTCTTTTTATCCCGAACTACGGTGGTTTGATCCCTCGGGTACGTAGGCATGAGACTCGTCTCTCCAATCAATAAAATCAACAAAAACTTTCTTCTTTTTCATCACTTTAAGCATTTTTTATCATCATTGTAATTCCACACTTATACATTTTTACAAGCAATTAAAATAAAGCGCATAGATAGAATAGAAACAAGAGGTTCCTATAGAGTACTATAGATACTTAGGGTGCTAATACCTTCCCTTTGTATAACCAACCCCGAACCTTGTTCTCTAAAAATAGGGTTTTTTTTCGAACTTTTTCCCTTTCCCTCGGATAAATTAAAGATCGGTGGTGGAATATTAAATTGCGATTCGAATTTAATTAATAACTCGATATCCAAAAATCACCGCGACAGAGGTCTCAGAGACCAACAACACAACATCTGAAGCATCAACCTCTGAAAGACATTCAAAACCTGATTTCAACAATAACAACTCTGAAGTAGATGAGCATTGTGAGACCCTATATTTTTAATTTATTAGAAAACCATGATTTTTATTTATTCTAGTTATTTATTTAATTCAATTATTTTAATTGATTTGTTTAGTTGACTAAAATAGGAAAATATGACTAAGAAAAAAATATAGTTTGTAAAAGTCACAAACTTAGTTCTTATAAGCAAAAGAATATTGACTATTGTTTCACAAAGATCACACTAAAAGAAACATCTAACATAACAAGGTCAACCAGAAAAGATCACATTTAGAGACACCAATCATAACAAGCACAAACACAAACTCATACATCAATCAAGACATTCGTCATATAACATCGCTCCCATCCCAAAATATTTGTCCGAGGATTATTGCTCTGATACCAAATGTAACATCCCGGATTTTATTCAAGATATTATCTAAAAAGTATTTCTTTATTTAAAAATACCGCTATCTTTTTTTTTTCAAATAAAAATTGTATGATTATAACTGAATTGGACTTCAAAAGAAACATAACTTATTTAAATTAAAGTAGTGGTAGTTCGAAAATCCTAGCGGATGGAAATCCATATCCGCATTTCTAAGCAAGTTTAAATGCTAAACTGAATTGAAAAAGAAGTACGCCGCACGGCTTATTTATTGCATAAAATGCTAAATTTGCAAAACCCATGTTTCCCCGTATGTCGCGGTGATTTTTGGATATCGAGCTATTAATTAGCATCGAATCGCAATTTAATGTTTCACCACCGATCTTTAATTTTTTCCGAGGGAAAGGGGAAAAGTTCGAAATAACCCTATTTTTTTATGAGATTAAAGGTTCGGGGGATAGTTATATAAAGGGAAGGTATTAGCACCCTAAATATCTATAGTACTCTATAGGAACCTCTTGTTTTTATTTTAATTTTGCGCTTGATTTTATATGCTTGTAAAAATGTTAAAAAATTATGATAACGGAGAAAAAGTTTTAAGAATGATAAAAATGAAAAAAATGTTTTTTGTTGATTTTATTGATTGGGGAGACAAATCTCATGCCTACGTACCCGAGGGATCAAACCACTGTAGTTCGGGGTAAAAATTGCGAGTAAATTTGTTTGTTTGATTTTATGGTTTTAAAAATGGCTTTAAAGAGAAAAGCCAAAAGTGGCAAAAATGTGAGGTTGATTGATGTTAATTTGTGAAACAAGTCTAAATAGTTAAATTGATTGTAGTTTGATTATAAAAGAAGATACGAACACTTTGATTAAAATCCAAGGTTTTTTGCAAGAAAAAATGTTTGATCGAGAAAATCACTTAGTTTGAACTCCAAGGTTTTTGCGATAAAAAGAGTACTTGGTTTAAAATCCAAGATTTTTGATAAAAGGAACACTTGGTTTAAAGTCCAAGGTTTTTGGCGATAAAAGAACGCTTGGTTTAAAATCCAAAGTTTTTTTGTGATGAAAAGAGTACTTGGTTTAAAATCCAAGATTTTTGATAAAAAGAACACTTGGTTTAAAGTCCAAGGTTTTTGATAAAAATGGTAGTTTAAAGTCCAAGATTTTCGATAAAAAGAACACTTGGTTTAAAATCCAAGGTTTTTTGATAAAATGGTACTTGGTTTAAAATCCAAGTTATTTGCAATAAAAAAAGGTACTTGGTTTAAAGTCCAAGTTATTTGCGATAAAAAGAACACTTGGTTTAAAGTCCAAGGTTTTTTGTGATGAAAAGAGTACTTGGTTTAAAATCCAAGATTCTCGATAAAAAGAACACTTGGTTTAAAGTCCAAGGTTTTTGATAAAAATGGTACTTGGTTTAAAGTCCAAGATTTTCGATAAAAAGAACACTTGGTTTAAAGTCCAAGGTTTTTGATAAAATGGTACTTGATTTAAAATCCAAGTTATTTGCGATAAAAAAAGGTACTTGGTTTAAAGTCCAAGTTATTTGCGATAAAAAGAACAATTGGTTTAAAGTCCAAGGTTTTTTTGGTAAAATGTTTTTGATGATGTTTTGATATGCTTAAGTGTATTAAAGCATTTATTGGAAAAAAAGATTTAAAAATCTCTTGACGAAAGTCAAGATTTCTCAGAAGGGATTCTTTTTTGAAGATTATGTTTTTTGAATGTTTAGGGTTTTATGTTTTAGAAGTCTAAAAGAACAAAAATAGACAAACAAACATATAAGCATGCAAAAGACACACAATGACATAAAGTCAACAAGACGACCATTTCCCTTGGATTTAAGACATACACATCATAAAAAATAATAAATAAACATATTTTTGTATTTTTACTAACATAAGAAAAGAATAAAATTGCAACATATTTTTGGTAGGATTTAGAAATATAAGCATACAAACAATATAAACCAATAAAAATAAATTAAATAACTCAAATTAACAAATAAATTAAAAAGAAATAAAAGGAAAAGAGGGGAGCAAACTGAAAAAAGAGGATGCAAGTAGTAAGACAGCCTTAGACCCAACACAGAGTTGGCCCAAGTGCCCAAAAAATACCAACAGTCAACAATAAAAAACCAAGACTTAAGATGGATTATTTGATCTGATTACCATCTTAATTCAAAGATCAAGTGGTCCAGATTAATTATGATCAAGGTCATGTGATGCTAACACGTGGCAAAACAATAATAAAATTAAATAAATAAACAAAAAAGAAAGAAAGAAGGGATTATACCATCTCCCCAACATCAGAACACGCTAGTTTCTTCACCAGCATCTCTCTCAAGCGTTTTCTCCAATTCCATCACCGGCGGCCGCCACCGCCATCGCCGATCTTTTCTCTCTTCTTCTCTCCTTCTGTTCTTTTCTTTTCTTTTGATTATTTTTTGGTTTGATTTATTATGAGTGTTGATGGAAGATGATGGTGGGGGTTTTGGATTTTGATGATGTTATAGTGTTGTTGGAGATTGTGGTTGAGAGGGGTACAGTGGTTGTGTTGATTGATTATGATGGTGGTGTTATTGTTGTAAAAGGGGTATTTTGAAAAGAGGAGTATCTGTTATTTTTTGTTCTGCCTCTCTCAAACCTCTCACTGCCTCCCTACATTTTTCTGTTCTGAATTTCTGATTTTTTTGGATTTGGTTGTATGGTGGTTTGAAAGTGGTTGTTTTGGAGGAACATGGTAGTGAAGAATATGGAGGTGAGGTGTTTGCCCTCTAATCTCTATATTTTGTTACTCTGTCCTTTTTTTTGTTCTGAAATTTTCTTCTCAGTTTATGGAGAAAACAAATTGGATAATATCCACTGAATTTTGTTGCTTTGCTGAAAAATTGGATCGAAGTGATAGTTGCTTTTTTGTTTGAGTGTAAATATTGTCTTTGCTTCTGATTGAGTGAAGAGTGAGTAAGGAAAACTGAACAGGAGCAAGGAAGCGTGTCCTGCTCTCTTTTTGCTTTGTAGCGTTTCTTTTTTTATTTTTTTTGTTTGACTTTTGGGACAAAAAAAGCTTAATAATAATAAAAACAATAATAAAAAAGATGTAGAAAAACAAGGGAGGTAGGTGCACTATTCTTGCTAATTCAATCTTTTTGAATAACTAATAATAATAATAATAATAACAATAATAATAATAGAAAGAAAAAATATAATAATAATAGTAACGATAAAAAGATTTGACTCCAAAATTATAGTCTTTTTATAGATTTTTATTTTATTAAAATATAAAACAAAGATATCTTGAAAAAGAAAATAGATTCTCAACATTTTTTTTTAGATTTTTAACAAAGATACTAACAAAAAACAAAATTAAATAAACTGACATATTTTTTGTATTTTTGTCATTGATGCATAAAATATGAAGTGGAATCTTAGGTCAAAAAATGGGGTATGACAACGTACGTACGCGCTCCAAACATCACATTCAATCATTGCTTTCTCCTTGAGTACCTAAAATGTTAGTTGTAAGGGGTCATTTCCTTATCCACATTGAATCATACTCACCACAAGAAAATGTCATAAATCCATAACAAAACACTTCGCCTTATGAAAAACATAATTATTAGTTTTCTAAAAACACTTTGGTGATCATATTACAAACATATAAAGAACTAGTACAAAAACCACGGTGACACATTTCAACACATATTCAAAATTAAAAGACTAACCTAAAGACGAGGAGAAACAACAAATCCGTTTTGCTACAGACTAATCATTCTTATATCTTTTCTTCTTTTCTTCCTTTTACCTTGGTTTTCTCATGACTAGAATAATTACTTACCATTGTTATTTCCCCATTTTTATACGAAATGCAATGCGACTAAGACAATTCTATATGAAAATCCTGCCACACAGGCACTAATGATCCGGATAATAAATTTCATACCAATGAAAAACCAGCCACACAGGCCCTAAAACATGGCACACAGGCTCTAAAAACATTAATCTTGCTACACAGGCTCTAAAACTTGCCACACAGGCACTAGACAAACTCTTCTCTACAAATCTATATGATGCATGTCTCAATAATATAAGAAAATCATTTTCTTAAAACCCAACACATCCTCTGACCAAAGACTATATGAATTATATCCTTTAATTTATACGAGACAAGAAATAAAATGCTTCACAAACATATAAATTGTCACAGATTGGTACTATATGTATGTATTGGTAAGATAACCAAGTTATGAATTAAGGCAGACCGAAAAGCTTTAGAAGGCATATAGACAGATTTGAAACCTTCACGTAGAAGACTAGAAAACAAGTATACAACACTGGGAGAATTTCATAGGAGGTGTTTAAGCAATTATAAGGGTGTATTCGTAATAAATATTATATTAGTAATTAGCTAGTAATATATATAATAAACATATTCTTGAATAATATATTGGTAAATATATTATTCAATAATATCTCCTTAGAAATAATTATATTTATTAGTAATAAATAATATCTTTTTGTAAAGATATTCTTCAATAATATTTCTTTAGTATTTAAGAATAAGTTTTAGGGTTTAGAGACAGGGAATGAGAATAGTCTTTTATGTTTAGGCCAGAGTAGGATTCCTCTCTGAGTTGTATCGGAGCTTTGCTCTAGGAGTAGTTAGAGTATGCCTCTACTACTATTTACCTTTTATTATCAAATAAACGCCCTATTATTATTATTATTATTATTATCATTGTTTCTGTTTTCTAGCATTCGTGGAATTATTTCTACAGTTTGCGTTGCAGAACTCATTGGTTTCTATCAATTTGGTCCGACCTGCCGGATACGTGATTGGATCAGTGCATACGGCCAGTGATGTCGACGAAGGTGGTTCCTAGATTCGACGGAGCGCGAGATGGTTACTGGTGGCTGCTCCAGTTAGATCGGTATCTTGAGACCAACACTTGGCTTTGTGGAGAAAGAAAGGTGGGATGGGTGACTGCAATTGGGTTGAGTGGGGATGCTTTTACCTCTACAACAAAATTGCTCTGTAGCTTCAAAATGGTTAGCGTCTGCCACGATGCGGACGCTACTAGCGTCCATTTTGAGTCTGCCGAATAGACGCTACTGTGTTTTTATGTTAAATATTTATTTTAATTGAATAATTAAATATAGCGTCTGCTTGTTGTGACACTATGGAGACACAATGAAAAAAAAAGAAACTAATATCCTTAGCATCTACTGTGTTTTTCATTTTCCCTTTTTTTTTTTTTGCATTCTCACCGTTATAATAACCTATTAAATTAAATTTTATATCATTATTTTTTTATGCACAAATTTGCTTCTTAACCCTAAATATCTTTTCAGTATCGCACTATCAGTATCCAAGAACAACATTCATCATCCAAGAACAACATTTTACAAAATGCCTCCGACGACCTAATCGCACTATTCGCCGCCGTTCAATCCGTCCTCCGCAGTTCAATCTCCTCAGCCACCGTTTATTCTCCTCCGCGGTCGTTTAATTTGGAAGCACAATCCATCAATCTCTCCGTTGTTCTCCTTCAAACTCTTCTCCGTCGAAGAACAACAACCCCTCCAAGGTATGTAGTAACTTCATCTGTCTGTCGTTCCAATTTATTGACTGATTGCATGTTGTTTCTCTTTAGCTTGTTTCTATGATGCGTTTTCTGGGTCAAACAAGAGATGACTGTGTTTTTCTTGTTATACAATTATTTCTATTAGTCCAATTTACTTTGTAAATTTATACTTATTGAACCTCTGCTGTTCTTTCAATTTCCTTTTGAACAAATCACTACTGTATAGAAATGTTGTGTAGCGGAATTAAAAGAAATCGTTATTTTTTGCGATTTGCGATTGACAGAACTGATACAAGGTTTGATAAACACTTAGGGGTATAAGAAATACATTTAAATTAAAGAATACATAAAAAACTGATAGAAATGATTGCGGTCTGATACCACGTCACAAGGAGGAAGGCTATCTGATTGATAAAAAAAATTAGAATTGAATGCATAAATAACCTCACAAAAAAAGGGGTAAGTAAATAAAAGATGCAATAGGGAAAGTAATAAAACAAACCTAAATCACAGAAACCCAAACCAAGAATGTCAATAGCCCAGGTCACAAAACCAGCTTCAAAAAAATTGTAGTAAATGTGGCAAGTTGTTGCAATTAGTTGGTTAATTGGTAATGTTTTAGATTAAACGTACATTGTAATGGCTTAAATGAGTGAAAAGTCAACTCTTATAATCAGTATACCAGGACAATGAAAAATCAACTCTTATAATCAACTCTTAAAATATGAGTGAAAAATCAACGCTTAAATGAGTGAATGATAGAAACAAAGTAATGGTGGCATTAGGAGTGTATTTGAAGAAGCATGATATCTTTAACTGAAGCCATAACAATTGGAAGAACATTTGTGTCTATGAATGTGTCTATGAACTTGTGTCTCTCTCTCTCTCACTCTCTTATTTACTCTTCCATCTTTACATTTAGATTCAAGTTGTGTGTTGAGTATTCCGCTGTGCTTAAAGACTTTGATAGATACTATTATCTGGAAAAGATTTTAAAAACTTAAAACACAATTCAACCCCCCCTTCTTGTGTTTTCTCCCACTCACCTTCATCCTGGATTGAGTATGAAAGAAGAACTACATCAATTTGAGAAGAATGAAGTTTGGAATTTGGTACCATTTCCAAAAGATAATTCAATTATTGGAACAAGATGGGTCTTCAGAAACAAACGTGATGAAAATGGTAAGGTCGTCAGAAATAAGGCAAGACTTGTAGCACAAGGTTATAATCAACAAGAAGGAATTGATTATGATGAAACCTTTGCTCCTATTGCCAGGTTAGAAGCTATTAGAATCTTGCTTGCATATGCATCACATAAGTGCATCAAACTTTTTCAAATGGATGTAAAAAGTGCTTTTTTAAATGAATTTTTAAATGAGGAAGTTTATGTGCATCAACCTCCTGGTTTTGTTGATAAACATAAACCAAATCATGTTTATAAACTTACCAAAACTCTTTATGGACTTAAACAAGCCCCAAGAGCTTGGTATGACAGATTAAACACTTTCATACTCAATGTTTTAAAAACCGGACTGGAGATCGAACCGGTGTGATTTCTGGTTCATGGTTCAATTGGTTCAACCGGTTCAACTGTTATTGAACCGTTTGAACCGAAATAATAAATTATTATTATAAATATAATGTTAAATTTCATAAATAAATAGTTAATATATTAACTATTTTATAAAATCCCCAAATAATAATAATAATAATAATAATAATAATAATAAAATTTATCCAAATAATCATATACATAATTTTATGAAATATTATATTTTTACATTTTATGTTTGATAAATTTAAAATAATTAATCTTGTATGTTTAATAATAAAAAAATTAATCTTGCATTTGTGTCAAAGAGAAAAAGAAAGCAGACTTTGAACTATTAATTATTGTAAAGTGGCCCATTAGCCCACACCCATTTAATTAACCCTACCCATTTACAATTTAAATGAACGAGCACATGGAACCCTACTCATATTTGCAGCAGCCGCTTCTCCTCTTATTTCTCCTCTTCTTTTTGAAACACGCTCTTCCTCTTATTTACAGCAACAACTCTTCTTCTTTCAACTATTTTTTCTTCTTGCAACACTCACCAACAACATACACAAACCCTCAAAATACTATTATTTCTACTCAAATACTCCAATTCTTAAATGTAATTGATAAAATCTGTCAACAATCTTTCTAAAAACTCTATTATTTCTACTCAACCATTCTCAACAACAACAAAAAATAAACCTTTTATTTGTTACTCTCTTCCACCACCACAACCTCAAAACTTCAACAACAAGAACACAATAAACACCTTTTCAAAAAAATTAAAAAATTTGAAATTTATGTTTTTTTTTATAAAAAAATTGTAGATGCCGAACCGTCCAGTTTTTAAGAACCGTCGCCGGTTCAACCGGTTCAGGGCGGTTCAGGACGGTTCTTGTCGATTTTTTCCCGGTTCTGCGGACTACCGGTTCTGGGCTTCAATCCCGACCGGTGATGAGAACAGTTCCCGGTCGAACCGGCTGGTCCGTTCCGGTTCTTACAACATTGTTCATACTTGAAAATTGTTTTTCTAGAGGAAAAATTGATACTACACTTTTTACAAAGAATGAAAAGCATAATTTACTTATTGTACAAGTGTATGTTGATGATATTATCTTTGGTGCTACTAATGAAAAAATGTGTGAAGATTTTTCTAACCTTATGCAAAGTGAATTTGAGATGAGCATGATGAGAGAACTTGGTTTCTTTCTTGGCTTGCAAATCAAGCAACAAGAAGATGGAATTTTTATTAGTCAAGAAAAATATGTAAATGATCTTCTCAAGAAATACAAGATGAATGAAGCCAAGATCCTATCAACTCCAATGCATCCATCTACAAGTTTGGACAAAGATGAAAAAGGAAAAGATGTTTCTGAAAAAGAGTATAGAGGAATGATTGGATCTCTCCTCTATTTAACTGCTAGCAGACCTGACATAGTGTTTGCAGTTGGTCTTTGTGCTAGATTTCAAACATCTACAAACGAATCACACTTAACTGCTGTCAAAAGAATTTTTAGATACCTGGTAGGAACACCTGATGTAGGATTATGGTACAAAAAGGGATCACACTTTGATTTACAAGCATATTGTGATGCTGACTATGCTGGGGATAAAATTGAAAGAAAAAGCACAAGTGGAGCATGTCAATTCCTTGGAGAAGCATTGGTGAGTTGATGTTGTAGAAAACAAAACACCATTGCACTTTCAACCACTGAAGCAGAATATGTTGCTTCATTAAACTGTTGTTCTCAAGTCATCTGGATCAAAAATCAACTTGAGGATTTTTCACTAAGGTACACATGTATCAAAATTTTATGTGATAACACTAGTGCTATTAATTTGTCTAAAAACCCTATTAGCATTCAAGATCAAAACATATTGAAATCAAGCATCATTTTATTAGAGATCATGTTAACAAAAAGGATGTGGAATTAGATTTTGTTGATACTGAAAATCAACTTGCTGATATTTTTATTAAACCATTGGTTGAGGATCGTTTTATTTTTATCAAAGAAAAATTGAAAATCATCAAAAATCCCAATCCTACTTGATGTTTGATTATTTGTGTATCTGGGAGACCGTTCAGAGAACGTTCTCTAAATCTACGCTGAAGCTTGATAAAAATTGGTAACTGTTTTTGCTTTATTTGGGCTATGGGACAAGGCTTTTATGGCAAAATTGATTTGGGCTTCCCTCTCTCCTCCCTCATTGGTTAACGGTTTCCATTCTCTCTCTCTTTCCCACGCTTTTGAGAGAAACAAAGTACTAAGTTTCACTATTCACAAGTACACCTACTCTATCATCTTTCTCTTCGCCAAGTTTCTGTTTTTCCTTTTAATAATCTCTCAGAATCTCTCAAACTTCCATTAACAAATCTCAAACTCAGATCCACTCAAATGGCTAGAACTAAAAATGCTGGTGGAAGAAAGGTCCCACGAATCAAAAACCCTTCAGTTTCATCTTCTCCACCACGCTTTCCATCACCCCCAAAACCAACTACTCCAAAATCATCATCATCATCATCATCCTATGAAACCGCTTCTGAATCCCACAAATCAGTCTCAAAACGTGAGGTCTCTCCAGAAATCCAATCATCACCTGTTACCACCAACATGCAAACTGTTGTTGAAAATCCCCCAAATCTTCAAAATTCTCCAAACATTGTTTTCCAAAACTCACCTTGTAAATCACCAGAAAACTCGCCTATTCACCTCACTCAAAATCAACCACCATGTCCATCACCTGTTGATTCACCAAAACAATCTCCAAATCCAGAAGAAGATTCTCCATCTCCAATTGCCACTATACCAAGTCCAAAGGACTCTCCACCTGGTTTGGTCAAAATAAAGAAATCCAAATCTTTTGATTCCTCTAAAATCAGAAGATCATCAAGAATAATGTCTGGTGCTGGTAAGAAACCTGTGGTGGACACCACAGTTCATGTTTTGGATCAATCTGACTCTGAGATTGATCTCTTGGAAAAGGAGATTGATGAATTTGAACTTGAGCCTGTTACATCTACAAAATCTGAACCTGTCAAGCCCAAGAAAACTCCAACTCCAAAGAAGAAGGAGGTTGAAACTGCAGTCAAGGCACCACGAACAAAGAAGAAGGTTAATGTGAAAAAATCAAAGGAAAAATTGTTGCCTGCTCCACTCATTCAACCTGAAGTTGAAGAGATTTTTGACAAGTATTGGAAAAGATTCAGGAAGGAAGTAATGGCTAAGAATGCAAAGTTTATATCTGAAGGAGGATCATCAAACAGACCACCTCTATTTGATGGTGATAACTACTACTACTGGAAGGACAAAATGGAGCTCTTTCTTAGATCACAAGATAACAACATGTGGCATGTACATGAAGTTGGAGAATATGTTCCATTAGCTAAAGATTCAACAAATCCTAAACCTCAAGCTGAATGGACAACAACAGATGCTGATAGAGTACTCCTTAATACTAAAGCTAAATTGTTTATTAAAAGTGCTTTGTGCAGGGAAGAATATGATAGAATAATGGAGTGCAAAACAGCAAAACAAATATGGAAAACTCTGCAAACTCATCATGAAGGAACCAACAGTGTCAAAGAAACAAGAATAGACATTGGTGTGAGAAAATTTGAACTGTTTGAAATGAAGGAAGAAGAAACCATAGATCAGATGTATGGTAGATTCACAAGCATCATAAATGAACTCAACTTTTTGGGAAAATCATATACTACACATGAAAGAATAAGAAAAATTCTTAGATGTTTACCAAAGACTTGGAGACCAATAGTCACAGCCATCACAGTGGCAAAAGATCTCACTAAAGTTTCACTGGAAGATCTTATTGGATCATTAAAAGCTCATGAATCTGTTCTTCGAGAAGATAAACCAAAAAGGAAGATGATTGCTCTTGAAACTCAATCTGGAGAATGCTCTCAGAAAGATGAAACACTTTGTGAAGATGAAGAATCACTTCAAGAAGATGATGAAGAACAATTAGCATTCCTGTCAAGAAGAATTCAGAGACTGATGACAAGAAGAAATCAACTCAAGAAGAATTTTCAACCCAAAAGGAATGGAGCTAAACCAGAAGTGGATCTAAGCAAAATACAATGTTATGGATGCAATCAATTTGATCATTACAAGAATGATTGTCCAAAGAACAAACAGAAGAAGCCCTTCTTCAAAAAGAAATCCATGATGGCTACTTGGGATGATCTGGAAGAAGCTCAATCAGAAGATGAAGAACAAGAAGCAAATGTATGTCTCATGACACACTCAAATGCAAAAGAGGTAACACTTGATCCTTGCTCATCTTGTTAAAAAACGGAACATCTCTTTGATAACTTACTATATGACTCTCAAATCTTAAATCAAAAAAATGCTAAACTAAGAGATGAGATTACTGTTTTAACAAAAGAAAGAGATGAAATTAAGAAAGAGAGCAGTCTTAAAAGTGAAGTTATCAAAGGCATGCAAACTGCTCACACAGAACTTTCTAAAAGATTTGAAATTCTGAGAAATGATCAAAAAGAATGTTCTGAGGTACTAAAGGAAAATAGTGTTTTGAAAAAGACTATTTCAAAATTGGAAAATGATTTAACAAAGTTTATTGATACTACTACAACTTTTGAAAACATTTTGGTTTCACAAAATGCATTTTATGATAGATCTGGTTTAGGACATAATCCTTATCAAAACAGAAAGCTATATGAAAAATGTCTCATTCCAAATAAACAAAAGAATTTTCAAAAATACAAATGTGACTTCTGTCACAAGGATGGACATCTTGAAGCCTTTTGTGTAACATCACGTTTTTATTTAATTAATTATTTGATTTAATTTATTTATTTAAATTCCATGTTGTGTGATTTATTTAAATATGTGGCTTTTAGTGTAGTGGTGTGAATAGAATAGTAGTGTTTTTAGGAGGTGTGAATAGAGGATTTGAGTGGGCTTATGAGGAAGGGTAATTTGGTAAATTGAAAGGGGTTTTGACCTAGGTATAAGTTTTGAAAACTTAGAGAGAGAGAAATCATTTGTCATAAATTTGTGAAGAAATAGAGAGAGAGAAAGCTAGAGAAGAAGAGGAAGAACATAGAAGAAGGAACTAAGAGGGGAAGATTTGGGGAGCTAATTCTTGAAGAATTAGAGGTAAGAGAGTAGTTATTTATGATTGTGGTGACCAAGAGGGGGGAGAAATTACATTTCTCTTTGCCCAAACCCTCTCACCTTTCACACTCTAAAGTTCATAACTTTATGAGTTTCTATAAATAAAAATGTTATCTTTCTTGTTGATTTAGTGTTATTCATGTATTATAATGCTAGAAATATATGTGGATGATTTCAATTTCCAAAATCTAGAGTTGTTGGTTTGAAATTGCATGTTCATGAGCTTTTGATGAAAAATATGATAAATCCTTATTGATGATGATTTTAATGGTTTTAAGTTATGAAACTTGTACTCCTATGTATGATAATATGTTTATGATCCAAAGAAAATATCTTTTTAAAACTGGAACACGTTTCGGATGATTTTGGGGGTGGAATCCGAACGGTCGTAAAACAGAGCAGCAATTCTGCGCACGCGTCGCTAGGCTAGAACTAGCGAGAGCTAGCGAGGGAACTCGCCAGGGCTCGCCAGTGCTCGCCAGCCAGCCCAGTGCTCTCTGACTTGCTTCGCTACGGCGAGAGCTAGCGAGGGATAGCGAGTAAGCCTCTAACTTGCCACGCTATGGCGAGAGCTAGCGAGAGCTGGCGAAGTAGTCAGGCTTACTTGATTATTAATTGTTGAAGGTGTAGTTGATGTATGGATTACTAGTATTATATTAATACATAAATGATTGATGTTGGATTTATAATGAATGTGACGGATGGTGATGTTTCTATATGAATGATTGTTAATGCTTATTGATGATGATGATGATGAATGTATATAAGTATGTTATGTGTTGATGAATAATTGATGGTGAAGATTATGTATACATGAGGTTACATAATAGTGGTGAATAACATACGTCATATATATGTTCATGCATCATGATTGAGTCTATTGATGAAGCTTGGGCGTTTGACCCATAACGAATTGATGAAGCTTGGACGTTTGATCCATAACACATAGGATTCTTGTATCCTTATTTTGGTGAATGGTACCGCATGCATGTAGTCGTGTCTAGGAGACATGGCATGAAGGTGACATTAGATGCATTTAGGAAGGTGAACCTTAAATGTGCTATATGTGATAATGACGTGATAATTGTCTAATTATGTGCTAAGTGTTCCTTACATATAAGTTGTTGATCATTGATGGTGTGAATTTGGAGACGTATGTTAGATGATTAAATATACATATGTCGTGTTGATGTCGTTGGATTGCTATTATATACATGCCCATTATATGTATGATAGATTAATATATGCATTGTATATGTTGGATTAAATGTTAGTATTTACTTTCATTTGTTATATGTCGATTATAAGTAACTAACTCTCTATTTTTGTATGTATTGGATTGTTGGGCGATTCAGATTCTCAGGCGTGAGGATTTGCTTGCTTGCTTAGGAGGAGTACCCGGCATTTTTGCCAAGTATTCGGGGTGAGGATATGTGTCTTACTATTAGCGTGTAACACTATGTTGGGGGTTTTACTTGTTTATTGGGTTTCGCCTAGTATCGTTGTTAGATCTTATCTATGTATGATGGTGAAAGGCTTATGCCAAATATTAGTAGGTGATTTATGTGGATGTTGACTTATTTATCGTCGAGACTTAAATGAATGATCAGTCGTTGACTTATCTATTGTTTTACTATTTGAATCATGACTTGTATGATGAAGTCTCATTGTTATTTTCCGCTGCATTGTATGTGAAGCATGATATATGTTTGGCCTTTATGCTATGGTTAAATGATGATTTTCACATGTAACGCTCTTCTCGTGTCTACTTGCGTTTTATTTATTTATTTGGTCTAGATTTTGGGTAGATATAAGTGGGGTGTTACAATTGGTATCAGAGCAAGGTCGATTCATTGGAATCAATTAGGCTTAGTAACCCGTTGTACAACATGTGTAGGGTGCACTGTTTGTACTTTTGTTGTGACGTTTGTTTGTTGTTGGAAATGACTGTTCAGGACCATGACGTCGGCACGTGCTAATGCTCAGATCGCGGAATCACTTGCTACCCTGACTCATCTTTTGGCAAGAGGTGATGATCCAGCTAGGGATGGAGAGAAGCGCTTGGATAGGTTCTTGAAGCACAAGCCATCTTTCTTTGTGTGAGGTTTTAACCCGGATGGAGCGGTTAAGTGGGTTGAAGAAGTTGAGATTATCTTTGATGCCATGGAGTGTGCTAATGAGAACAAGCTTGCATTGGGAACCTATATGCTTAGAGAGGAAGCAAACCAATGGTGGAAGAATGCTAAGTTGAGGATAAGTAATGGAGGTGTTGTCATCACTTGGGAAATGTTCAAGCGGGAATTCTTTAACAAGTATTTTCCGGCGGATGTGAAGAATAAGAAGGTGGTGGAGTTCATGAAGTTAGAACAAGGTAATATGTCGGTAGCGAAGTATGCGGCTAAGTTTGAGTCCTTGTGTGTTTTTAGTCCTCATTACAATACCCCGGAGGCGGAGAACGAAAAATGTGTTAAGTTTGAGAGTGGTCTACGCCCCGACATTAAGCATATCATTGGATTTGCGGAGATTAGAAACTTCACTACTTTGGTGGAAAAGGCTAGAATTTGTGATGAAGATGGGAAAGCTAAGAGTAACTACTTCAAGGCGGTTAGAGGAAAGAGTCAAGACCGTGCCAAACCTTATGAGGTTAAGGGTAGAGGAAGTGCTAGAGGTGGAAAGGGAAAGGAGAAGGTGGATGGTGACAAGTGCTATAGGTGTGGCAAGATTGGACACCGTTCTTTTGAGTGTAAGAAGGATAAAGATGTGTGTTATAGTTGTGGAAAAGAAGGACATAAGTCTAAGGAGTGCAAAGCAACTACTCCTACTTGCTTTAATTGTGGTGAAGAAGGTCACAAGAGTCCGGAATGTAAGAAGCCGAAGAAGGTTACCGGGAAAGTGTTTGCTTTGAATGGAGAAGGAGTTGATCAAGTTGATAATCTTATTAGAGGTACGTGTTTCATTCATGACACTCCTTTAATTGCGATTATTGATACCGGAGCTACACATTCTTTTATTTCTATGGATTGTATGAAGCGTTTGAATATTCCTGTTTATGAAATGTCTGGTTGTATGAATATTGAGACTCCTACTAGTGGTTCGGTTATTACTCGTCTGGTGTGTCGTAATTGTCCTGTCTCTGTGTTTGGTAGACATTTTGGTATGGATTTGGTATGTATTCCACTTAGTGGTATTGATGTTATCTTTGGGATGAACTGGTTAGTCTTTAACCAAGTTCATATTAACTGTTGTGAGAAGACTGTGATTTTCCCGAAGTCAGAAGGAAGTTTGTCCTTGATGAAGGGAGGAGAGGTGAAGGAATCTTTGAATGATCACGGAGAGTTGTTCATGGTGTTTGGATCATTGAAGCTTGAAGGTGGAGTTAAGTTGGAATAGATTCCAGTTGTTCGTGAATTTTCGGATGTATTTTCGGAAGATATATCTGATTTACCACCCGAAAGAGAAGTTGAGTTTGGTATCGATTTAGTACCTGGTACTAGCCCGATATCAATGGCACCGTATCGTATGTCCTCAACTTCATATTCCTCCAACTCTTGAAATTGAGACTCCACAATTTGATCCTTTTCCTGATCAGAATGATAAAATTGATGATGATGAGAATCCTACCACTTCACCTGCTCCTGATGGAGCCACAAAATGATAAACTTTGCTTGTCCGTTGCTCCTGGAACAACCCTTTTCAATGATGACAAAGGGGGAGAATGAATTGATAAATCAAGGGGGAGCTCAATGATGTTTTGAAATACAAGCCTGTCTCTTTTGCTGCTCTGGATATTTGATAATCTTGTTTTAATTTTATGAAATCTGTTTTTAATGGTCCTGTTTAGTGGTTAGATATTTTGGGAAGTTTCTTTTGATATCATATGAACTTCTCCTACTATGTATTTGTCGTCTAAATCAGGATTTGTTTGTTTAATTTGTTTTTTATGCATGTTTGAATCATTTTGAATTAATCGTGGGATGTAAATTGTGTTTGGATGCTAACTTATGTGAGATTAATGATTAATGAATGTTGTTTGATTCAAATCATACTCATAATACTCAATTCTTTTAAACTCATAAGCATGATCTTTTTGAAAATTGAATGCTTGAATTGAGGGGGAGCTTACAAATTAAAAACACTAGACATTTTATTTCAAGCAGTTTTGAATTTTGATTAAAATTAGAATTCCATCTCAAAACATAATTCAAGAAGTTTGTCATCATCAAAAAGGGGGAGATTGTTGAGGCAAAATCCCAGATTGATGTTTTAAAGATAACAAACCTCTTAATTATTTTTAAGTGTAATTTTAATCTTTTTGGTATCTAACAAGTGCTCTTGAGTGTTGTAATTAAGCTAGGAACAATTGAGCTATTTAGATCAAATATCATGTTTTTATTTTGATAAAAACAAAAGCTTGGAGAACGGTCTCAGATTGATATCTGAAACCTGCGCAACATCATTTTCACACAATCAAGGCAAAAGGACTTATGGATAAGTCAACCATGTACAAGACAAATGATCACTTTTATCTTGGGCTTAACTCACAAAATCTCTACAGTCCAAGCGATCATTTAAGGCAACGAATTCTCTCATGAATAGAGAACTTACTATTTTTACCAAGTTCTATGTTTGAACATGTGAAAATTGAGCATATGACACAAGAATATTTTTATACATAATTGATGGAACTGACTGTGTATGGACCATGGAAAATTAGACAGCACATCCTAGTCTTGAATTTGACTTGTACTTGAAAGGAATAAAAAAGAACATTCTCCAATGTTGTTTCTCTTTCTCTATGACATCTTGGAACATCAAGTACAACCTCCAGCTGCTGATTTTATCCATAACAGCTGGCCTTTACGTGCTCTAGCTTCTTTGCATCATAAGGAAGAAATTCAGTCACGCCCAGAATTTGGAGAACGGTCTCAGACCAATGCTAGAAAGAGAAAACATTCATTTGGAGTGACACCAGCTTATATACAGCTGTTCAAAGGTTATCCAAAAGCTGCACAACAGCTATACTTGTTTGTTAAGCAACATACAACAACATTACAGCTCAACAACAGCTATCCACACGCTCCTCCTTCAAAAGTCAGAAGAAGAAACTTTGGAGATCAATCTCAGACTGATCAGTTTACTTCAAAATACATGAGCTGTCATTATGCAGAGCTACTAGCCGTTAGTTTCAAGCTTCTAACGGATATACTTCGTGGCCAAGACTCCCTGATCATCATTCATCTACATATAGAGGTCCTTGGCCACTTTGAAGAGCAAGAGTTTTCACTACAACTTCAACACTTGTTTTTGTGTTACAAGTTTTTATCAAGAGCTCTTCTTTTCTCTCTCACTCAGTTTTGTAATTCATATATCTAGGATCAGAATATCCATTGAGTGTTTTGAGAGTTTTTTTCTATCCATCTTCAAAGCTTCTCATAGTGTATTGAGTGAATAGGCTTTGATTATCAAACCTTCCATCATTGTAACCATTGGCTCAAGTTAGTACGTAACTACTAATTGAGTGACACCTTCGTAGTCAGTGTGACTGAGGTAGATTAAGCTTGTAGGGCTTAGCAGAATTGTTGGTCTTGGATCTAGATCAAAGGAATTGTAACTTGAGATCATTAGCATCTCTTAGTGGACAATCTCACAAGGAGTGTAGGGACTGGACTAGCCCAAGTATTTTGGGTGAACCAGGATAAATTGTTTGTGTGCATTCTTTTCTCTTACTCTGATTTAATTTGCGCAAACACTAATCACACAAATCACAAGTTAATAGTTATATATACTGTCAGAGAGCGTTGGGAGAACGTTATCCAGTCTGCAACACTTTTTGAATATTTGTTTTAACCAACAATCTAATAATATTCTTCAAGTATTTTGTGATTGATAATTTTTATAGGCAATATTTTAAAGGTTCACAATTCAAACCCCCCCTTTCTTGTGAAAAACATTGCTACTTCATAATATCCTTCTTTATCGGATAAATATAATCCGACATCCTTCTTTATTGGAATATCCAATATCCCTAATAATTCATGAATGCATGTATGTTCATGAATACTCTCATACAAATCATCAACAAAAGCATTAAGCTTATCATCATAATATGAATAAATATAATCCAATATACACTCTTTATTAGATAACATAATCTAATATCTTTCTTTATCGAATAACATAACTCGATATACATTCTTTATTAGATAACAAAATCTAATATCCTTCATTCATATATATATATATATATATCATACATTCATCAACAAAATCACCAATCATCAACTCATTCACACAAATCAATTCATTGAATATATATGAAATATAAAAACATATAAGAAAACTAAATAAACCAAGTCTCATCTTTTAAAACTAACTCCAGAATCAGAATCTACACGAAAAATCAAGTGAAATAGGTTCCGGGTGCATAAACCGTCAAAAAGTCAAACAAAAGTCAAAAGTCAACATTTGGTGAACCCTGACCTGCAAACTTCTGCGCGTGGGCGCGGGAAAAGACAAAAGCTGCGCGTAGGTGCGGCAGAGCTGCACGTGGGCGCGGCAAGTCATAATGTAAAAGGTCAGAATTGTGCGTGGGCGCAGCAACTTTGCACGTTGGCGCGGGTAAAGACAAAAGCTGCATGTATGCACGACAGAGCTGTGCGTAGGCGCAGGTGTCAGTTCCGATCTACGACAAATGTGATTTTTGAACGCAAAAGCACTTATTTTGACCCAAAAATCACTTATTTCACTTCCAGAAAATATACCAAGCATAGGTTATGTTCTTACATGTTTAAAATATTTAAAAGCAACTTATTAAGACCAATAATCACTTATTTTCATGAGTTTTGACATGTTTGCATAAAACTCATAAACATTCACATAACCTTAATGTTGGGTTTTTAATGTGTTGGCTACATTTTGCAAAAGCAATTTCTAGCCAGATGCTTCATAACATGTTGCAGCATGTTTCTACAGCATCTTGTCTGTTGCATCAGCATGTGCGCGCGTCTAATTTTTTGCAGCATATCTTTTGAAGATTTGATTCAAGTATACTCTTGCTTGTGCTTGTTGGAACAAAATATGTGTTAATACACACCCTTAAGTTTTGATGATAACAAAGTATTAAATGGACAATTGATGGTACTAATGTTTAAATTAAGTGCAGGAGAATTCAACGTTTAATCAAGAGCACACTTAATTTAAACTCTGATGAAACCAATGGAAGTCTGAATATTTAAGACTCTGAAAGAGTTCAGATGCTACAACGTGGTCAGAAGCTATACAATGTTCAGAAGCTCAAAGTAGATAAGAACATTTGAAAGCTGTTCAGGGACTCAGAGGAGTTCAGAAGCTCAAGGATGTTCAGAAGCCTACAAGAGTTCAGAGGCTGTCTGATAGTCATAAGTCATTCAGAGGATGAAGGCGTTCAGAATCTGAATTACTAAAGACTATCAGAGGCCAACCATTCAAAGACCAATCAGACTCCAAGTTATCAAAGGTTCATCAGAAACAAAGGGAATTCCCAGTCATCAGAGGGCTACATCAACTACAACTTATCAAGCCTGATGACTTGTTCTAAGGTCAACTAAAATGCAATGGTCACAAAGGATGTGATGCCTCTGTCTAGGAGCTAGTTGTACCTTATAACTGTACCATTGGACAGACAGCAAAGGTGAAGCTTCTCTGCAAAGGAAGACGTGGCTTTACTCAACGGATCTTCAATGTCTACAGCTGTCCAAGTTGCAACGGGAATTTCTCCAACGTCTCAATGTCTTTCTCAACTCATATAAATATGCCAAAGAAATAATTGAAGACTAGCGCTCAACATTAGATAAAATCTCTCAGAAGAAAGTGAGCATTTGAATTGTAATAGATAATATCTCTCAAATGAAGTGAGCATAGAAACTAGCTTAGAGCCTCTGAAGTTATTATGTTTGTAATAAGTTTTAAGCTCTTAAGTTAGTAGTAAGTCTTCTGCTTAGTGTAGAAGCAAGTAAGTCTTCTGCTTAGTGTAGAAGCAAGAAAGTCTTCTGCTTAGTGTAGAAGCACGTAAGTCTTAGTCTTAGTGATTAGAGCAGTGAAGTCTTGAGCCTGAGTGCTTGAGCAAGGAAGCCTCTGATCTTGTGTGATCAAAGCAAGGAAGTCTCTTTGTCTTGTGTGACTTAGAGCAGGAAGTCTCAAGCTTGTGTGCTTGAGCAAGGAAGTCTTTGATCTTGTGTGATCAAAGCAAGGAAGTCTCTATGTCTTGTGTGACTAAGAGCAGGAAGTCTTGAGCTTGTGTGCTTGAGCAACTATTGTAATCCGTGTGATTATAGCGAAACTCTCTTGGAAACAAGGGGACTGGAGTACTCTTAATTTGTGAGGGGAACCAGTATAAATTGTTGTGTGTTCTTCTCTCTCTCACTCTCTCATTTACTCCTTCATCATTCATTACGCCATAAGTTAATTGTGTGAATAATCCGCTGTGCTTTAAAGACTCTGAAAAGATTTTAAATATCTTGGAAAGTTTTTAAAATATCCAAAACACAATTCAACCCCTCTTCTTGTGTTTTCTCCACGCACCTTCAATTGGTATCAGAGCTCCGGTTCTGTTGGTACATCACTTAACCGTGAGACAGTCAAGATCCAAAGGAGAAAACCTCCATGGCTCAAAACATGGATGAGTGGAAGCAGAAGCTACATCAACAAGTTGCTGATCTTAGCAAGAAAGTTGAAGATGAACTGAGCTTAAATGAAGATCTGAGCAACAATCAAAATCCTTCCACTTCAGGGGCTAATCAAACTTCTGGTATTGGTTCTACAGCTACTACTCTATGCCTCATCAGTGATGATAATGAAAGCATTCAGTGGGCAACAGTAAATGGCTTGTTAGATCAATATGAGGAGTTTAGGATGGAGGAAAATGAGAGCATTGAGAAAATGAACATAAGGTTTCAAGCTATAACAAGCAAGCTTGAAGAGCACAACAATAAACTCAGCAACAAAGAGCTTGTAAGCAAGTTGCTGAGAAGTTTGCCTCTGGATTGGAATGAAATTCCACATTCTCTAGAGGAAACTGAAGACATCAATTCAATGAGTCCTGAATCATTGATTGATTTACTCAGAGTCCATGAATTGGCTCTGAAGGATATGCAAGAGTTGAAACGTGAGGTAGCAGAAGCAGCAACGAAAGGAAAGCAAGCATTGGAGCATGAAGATCTTGTTGAAGAACCTGATGAAGAGTATCTTGAAAGGTTTTCAAGAAAAATTCAAAGATGGTACATCTTCAAGAAGAATGGAGGAAGACTAGCTAAAGGGATGACAACATGGGATGTACTAGACAACTTCTCTGAAGATGAGTCTGAAAGAGCACCAAGAGCTGAAGGATCAAGTTCTGAAGATGGCTCAGACTCTGAAGACTCAGGCTCTGATGAAAAGTCAGAACCTGAGAGCAAAGAAAGCATTCAGAGAACAACAAATCAGGTATATTCTAGTCTTTCCAAAGCTAAATTGATCAAGCATCTTAATAAGACCTTACTTAAACTCTCTAATAGTCAGCAGAAGTATAAAAAGCTTAAAGCAGACTATGAGAATTTAAGTAAGCAAGCAAATCACTCTGAAGGTCTTGAACAAAAAGATTTTATCAAAACCAAAGACCTTGAGAATGATTTTGCTATATGTTACAAACCCCTTGAGCACTCTCTAGCTCTCAAAGAGTATTGTAACATTAATGCTGATCAAAATAAAATTGCTGCCATGCTTTGCAACCTTAAGACCAACAATACTAATGGGATTGGATACTCTAGTAGTAAAACACTAGAGGAACCAAGCTCATCAGTTATTGATGGAAGCTTCTCACTTCCAAATCTTTACACTACATTTGTATCTGATAGTTCTCAGATGAAACAAATGAAGGATGAAGATTTGGCAACTAACAGTCTAGGACCCTCAAGCAAGTGGGTACCAAGAGACAAAATTGTTTACTTGATTGCAGGTGAAACTAAGACTCTGAACCTTCCAATCACATGGATGCATGTGACTGTGAACGGAAGAAGAGCAATTGTGCATAGAAGGCACATTCTTGAAGAGTCAGATGGAGAAGAAGATGAAGAGGAGTTCATAAGGAGCAGGAGGGAGTATGAAGATTTGGAAGCTTGCTTTGAAGATGATAACAACTCAGTGTGGTGGAGTGATTGCTCAGGCTATGACTCTGACTACACCTAATCAAGAAAGCTTCAAATACAAGGTAAGTATGCTTAACTCCTGAATGACATATTCAGAGAAATAACTCTCAAAGGTTGAAAATGTCTTCTTAGGATACACAGTGTTCAGTACTAAAAACCTTGAAAAATCCTGTCTGAACATATTTTTTCGTGTCCTGAAAGACTTGTTTCTTCAGCCTCTGAAGTTCTTCAGGTTTCAGCACCTGAAGAATCTCAGACTCTGAGAAACGTTTCAACCTCTGATGGTTAAGCCTCTGAATACGAAAATGAATTGGAAACGTTTTAAGTATTTTTACTAAAACGTTTTGGCGCTAAAAAGACAACTCGCATACACGTTCTGATTGGTTTAAAACAGCTAATGATGGTTTATATTCTTGATTAAATGTATTGTGTGCATTAATATATTTTACTAAGTTAAACAGAATCATTTAAATACTTGCATACTTTACTCTATTTTCATTCTATTCTGTTGTCTTCAAATATCTCCTTAACAAAACTCTCTTTAGTTTTTAAGCAAATTTTTTCACCCTAACTTTCTATAATGGCATCTACTTCTACATCAGTCTCAGAATCTTCGTTCACTTTTCCTAAAGATTTTCCAATCAACACATCGCCTGCAAAGAAATGTTTTCTACAGATTTGTCTCTTAAGATGGAGGGAAAATCTTTGAACCTGGTTATGGAACAACCAGTGGACTTTTATAGTTTGGAAAAGAATCAGTTTTATGTTCTAAAGTTCTTCTCTCATCATAAAGGGAGCTTTAGATACATGAATCTTTTAAATGGTCCAATCTATCCTGCTCTGGTAAAAGATTTCTGGATCAGAAGCAAGCTGAAGACAGTTGAAGATTATGATATGGAGCTGGCCGCAAGAAGAAAAGAGAGGGCTGAAAATAGATACAAAACTCCTGAAGAGTTAGGTTTAAGAATCATTGAGGAAGATGAAGTGCATTCTGTTGTGTGTGGTTTTAAAGTAATTCTCACTGCTTCAAACTTAGCCAAAGTGCTATCCATTCCAAATGAAGGATTTCACTACTCCTGTGGTCACAATAAAGTAAGGAAGACTGAGTTTCTAAAGATCATAACAAGACTGAGTTACATCAAAGGAAAAAGCTGTGAGAGCGACAAGCTAGAAGATCTGAAGCCCACTCAGAGAATTTTAGCCAAAATAATGTTAAGTTCTATACTTCCTAGCAATAATGACTCTGACAAATTGTCATGGGATCATAGGCATTTTGCTTATTTTCTCTCTAGGAAATATAACTTAAATTGGGCTGAATACATCTTCAAACATCTTTGCAAAGCAGTCTTAAGCACTCAGAATCAGGACAAGCCTATTGTGAATGTCATCTACCCTGGGATACTTAGTGAGATCTTCTATCAATGTGGGGTGATTGACATAATCAAGGCTGCGGGTCATGACTGCTTGTTAAGAGAAATCAGAGCCTCCACAGTATCTGTTCATACCTTTTCTCACATGAACTTACTGTCAGGACATGAAGTTCAACCCTCAGATCCGTTGGTGCCTCAGTCTCACTTAGGACCTTCCTTAATGAAGAAAAACAACATTGATATACCTACTATCTCTAGTAGTATTGTCAATCAGTACATTCAACTACTAGAAATCTTAGGAGAAGGGTTTGAAGTTGAAGAAGAAAAAGTGAAGAGAAAGAGAAAAAGGACAGATGAAGCTGCAAATGAAGAAAGACATTCAGACTCAAAAGGACACAGTGAGGGATCATCCTGAATCCTCTACTGCAAGATAAAATATTGGGCAAAAACCTTTGGGAAAGGTTAGCCTCAATAATGAATGATCTGAATGTACCTCTTAAGACAGTCTAAAAGGCGATCAAGGCAATCAACAAGCTCTTGAAGAATCTGGTCTATGGAAGTGTTATTAGAAGATTTAAAGGCAAAGTTAACAAGCTTATGAGAATGATGAAAAAGTAGATACTAATCTGAAAAATATCATAATAACCCTAACAAATTCATCATTAGGATTATCTTGATTTCTCTATGATTTCTTTAACTGACTAAGCTTTTAAAACACATTAATAGGATAGAGTGTTTATGATCATGATTTTTTCGATTCTATGCTAAGTCTACTCTGATTATATGAATGTTTTGATTAACAATATCTGATTGATTGTTTTATTTACTTAATGAAACTAAAATTTATCTTCTGTTAAAACAAACAAATCTTGAACATTCAGAACTTCAAACTCTTGAGCTCTTATTTATAAAATTTGATTTTCAATACGTACAATATAAGATGTTCCTAAAAGATTAGATTACATGACAAGAGAAGAACTCTTAATAAGAAATTAAAGACAAACAAGCCAAAGTAATGAACTTTGTTTCATTAAGAACATAAGTTCTGGATTACATATAAAGTTTTCCTAAGGATTGTCTTCTGGTCGCTTCAAAGGCCATATTTGAAGGTTGCACACCTAAAAATATGACCTTTGCAGAGGGGAGAAGTTGAGATTTTGGCTAAAGCCATCTGACCAACTCGGAGTCCTTCTTGAAGAAACCAAATCAGAAGCATCAGTTTGGTTTTCTTCAAGAAAAGATTCTAGCCCCTCTAGAGCCTTGGATATCAGTTTGATTTTCTTCAGGAAGATATGTTTTCAGAACTTAAAACAGTTAGAGTCCAAAGATTTCTCTTCAGACTCTGAACTGAGTTCTTCTGTAAAGGACACTGGCTTTGTTTCCATTGGTTTCTTCTTATGTTTTCTCCTATCTTGACTGACTCTCAGTGAAACTACCTTCTTCTTCTCTGGGCGTTTCATTTTTTCTCTCAAGAGATCTATCAATAACCTAAGATTACTCTGTGTGAGTAAAATGACTAGGTATCTCTCTCCTTTTATAAGCAAAATTCAATGGCCGAATATTAAATGTGTTCAACCACTTCTGATTTGACGGCATTGAAAGTTGAATTTCTATTAATTGCTTATATTACCTTTTTGATAATGACAAAAGGAGGAGAAAGAATATTGGTAAATCAATTGTTGGAAGAAGCGAAATTACTTGGCTTTTTAGGGCCTTGTAGTGCTTCAGAGAGAGAACGAAGGAGAGTGGTCAAAATAGTAGCATGAGGTACATGCTTTGTTATGACAATCTGATCTTTGAGGATTTCAAAATATTGTACTAAAGAGCTCTGAACTGTTTTAAAATTTTTTGTTCAGACTCTGAGCTATTTTCTTTGAAAAGATTTTTTAAAGCTCTGAACTGGTAGAAAATATTTTGAACTCTGAAGCTGTTAATGATAACCATCAGAACCAAGTGTGCATGTAGAAGTCTTTAAGCGCCTCTGATTCTATTTTGTCATTCAATTTAAATATTGCTTCAATTTAAATATTGCTTCATCTTGCATCTGCATTAAGGGCTTAATTTTCAAGGAGAATGCATTTATTAATTGAAGTTTATTATTCATAGTTAGTTCTTGAGTAAGGGTACAACTTTACTCAAAGATTATCACACTATGGAAAGAAGAAGCTTGCAAACCTTGTTCTTTACATAGTGAAATATGAATAATTTAGTCATATAATAAAGTATTTCTGAAACTGATTAAAATTAACTATGGATACAAAATAGGGGGAGCTTACAAACCTAACCCTATGGGTTATCAGACTTAGGGGGAGCTTGCAAAACTCAGAAGCCTAATGTCAACATAGCTGATTTTTATCAGCAACAATTGTATTTAATACTTGTGTTTGTCATCATCAAAAAGGGGGAGATTGTTGGAACAAAATATGTGTTAATACACACCCTTAAGTTTTGATGATAACAAAGTATTAAATGGACAATTGATGGTACTAATGTTTAAATTAAGTGCAGGAGAGTTCAACGTTTAATCAAGAGCACACTTAATTTAAACTCTGATGAAACCAATGGAAGTCTGAATATTTAAGACTCTGAAAGAGTTCAGATGCTACAACGTGGTCAGAAGCTATACAAAGTTCAGAAGCTCAAAGTAGATCAGAACGTTTGAAAGCTGTTCAGGGACTCAGAGGAGTTCAGAAGCTCAAGGATGTTCAGAAGCCTACAAGAGTTCAGAGGCTGTCTGATAGTCATAAGTCATTCAGAGGATGAAGGCGTTCAGAATCTGAATTACTAAAGACTATCAGAGGTCAACCATTCAAAGACCAATCAGACTCCAAGTTATCAAAGGTTCATCAGAAGCAAAGGGAATTCCCAGTCATCAGAGGGCTACATCAACTACAACTTATCAAGCCTGATGACTTGTTCTAAGGTCAACTAAAATGCAACGGTCACAAAGGATGTGATGCCTCTCTCTAGGAGCTAGTTGTACCTTATAACTGTACCATTGGACAGAGAGCAAAGGTGAAGCTTCTCTGCAAAGGAAGACGTGACTTTACTCAACGGATCTTCAATGTCTACAGCTGTCCAAGTTGCAACGGGAATTTCTCCAACGTCTCAATGTCTTTCTCAACTCATATAAATATGCCAAAGAAAGAATTGAAGACTAGCGCTCAACATTAGATAAAATCTCTCAGAAGAAAGTGAGCATTTGAATTGTAATAGATAATATCTCTCAAATGAAGTGAGCATAGAAACTAGCTTAGAGCCTCTGAAGTTATTATGTTTGTAATAAGTTTTAAGCTCTTAAGTTAGTAGTAAGTCTTCTGCTTAGTGTAGAAGCAAGTAAGTCTTCTACTTAGTGTAGAAGCAAGAAAGTCTTCTGCTTAGTGTAGAAGCACGTAAGTCTCAGTCTTAGTGATTAGAGCAGTGAAGTCTTGAGCCTGAGTGCTTGAGCAAGGAAGCCTCTGATCTTGTGTGATCAAAGCAAGGAAGTCTCTTTGTCTTGTGTGACTTAGAGCAGGAAGTCTCAAGCTTGTGTGCTTGAGCAAGGAAGTCTTTGATCTTGTGTGATCAAAGCAAGGAAGTCTCTATGTCTTGTGTGACTAAGAGCAGGAAGTCTTGAGCTTGTGTGCTTGAGCAACTATTGTAATCCGTGTGATTATAGTGAAACTCTCTTGGAAACAAGGGGACTGGAGTAATCTCAATTTGTGAGGGGAACCAGTATAAATTGTTGTGTGTTCTTCTCTCTCTCACTCTCTCATTTACTCTTTCATCATTCATAACGTCATAAGTTAATTGTGTGAATAATCCACTGTGCTTTAAAGACTCTGAAAAGATTTTAAATATCTTGGAAAGTTTTTAAAATATCCAAAACACAATTCAACCCCCCTTCTTGTGTTTTCTCCACGCACCTTCAGTGCTATACGACAGCAATCGCGCCTTGTGCCTCAAGTTTCTAAGGTGAACTGTTTTATTATTTACTCCAAAAATATATTAAAGATATATTTTTGTATCAAATCTTTTATGAAGAAATATTTGGAGTAAATATTTTGTGAGTTGGACATCGCAAATACCAGCTGTATTTTGAAGCCAAAAACGTGCATGGTTAGGAATCTTCAGAAGATGGTTACTTGTTCCTCAAGTTTATTATAAAAGATGAAGGAATTAAAAAAAAAGATTTGATTTGTGTCATGCAAATATATTTGTGGAAGATTTAATTTTAGAATATAACCACTGAAGAATACTGTAGAAATATATTATACTTATATTCTATTTACGACCTTGCTTGTTTATATAAATCAATTGGGTGTAATAAAAGAAAAGTTATTTATTATTTTATAATTTATATTATTTTAAGACTTTGGTAAAATAGTGCTTATAAGTATAATATTGTTCTATCTATGAGGCAATTGATTTTAGGCGGCGTGTAACGTGTGTTTGTGTATTTGTTATACTATTTTAGTTTTAATAAATTTAATTTCTTGTAATTTAAATCAGTATTGCAAGTTAATAGTAATAACCAATTAATTGATCATATATTGTACCTAGACTAGAGTATGGTCAAGTTAAAGAGTAATTGATTGATGACAATATTTCCTCAAACAAAATTCCTTTCTTGCCTACCCAAAAATCTCTGCCTATTGATTACCATATATTCTAATTCTCTTCATCGGTTTTGAGTCAAAGGTAATATAATTAGGACACTAAATGTGTCACATTATTTTGTTTATCTGATTTTTATGGTCAATATTAATGAAAATAAATACCAAGATAATGGCACCTTTGATCAGACCCTTAATCACCTCTTCTTCACTTTTAAAAACGGAAAACCTTGGTCAAACCTACACCAGCCTTGCTTGCAGCCACACACCTTCATATAAGTTAAGGGCAGTCTCCTCCATATAAGTTACTATGCGTACATTTAGTTGTATTGAAATATTGTGTGATGATAGCCATGTGTGTGTTTTCTTACAAATATTTGTGAATACATGATTTTTGGAATATTTGTGATGGTGTGTGTAGACATGGCATGAACATTCATTTTTGTATTTGGTACTCCAGCCTTGTGCGTAAGGGGGTACGTGATTATCTTAACTTTTTTTGGTGCTCCAGCCTTGTGCGTAAGGGGGTACGTGATTTTCCCCATTGGTATGGGTGACTATATCCGGATCATTTAGAATAAGAGCATGCATACATTGTATTATTTTTGTTAATGGTGCTTACGTGTGCTTTGATATGCTCTATTTTATGCGGCTAAATTATGTTCGGTTTTCTTGATATGGGCGATGGGAAAGATTACCACTACAGGTTCAAAGCTTCAAGATGAGTATTGTTTTGTTGGAGTCACGAATCGTTGCGTGCGCGGGGAAACAAAAAAAAGGGTTTTTATTTAAGTATAATTTAAAATATTTTGGAAGTTGATGACTTGTAATATTTTTGAATTCATTAAAAATTATTTTATTGTTATTTCAATAATTTGATATCTCGAAATTTTAAGAGAAAAATAATGATTTGTTTTGTGATAAGTTGTAAATAATAAATAAACAAAAACTACCATCTTCTAAAAATAAAAGAATTAGACGTAATGCCTTGGATCAAAATCTGGGGCGTTACAGAGTTCTTAGGTAGGATTGCATGAGGTAGTGTCTAGGCGATAAGATAGAAACGGGGCGTTTCGGAGTCTTTGAACTAGATCTATAGTAGTGAATTCATTCCTGGATTGGTATCCCCCAGAGTATGAGAGGTTGCTCCGAACTAGGTTAACAACATACTGTGTTATTTACTATTCTGCAGTTTACTGCTTTTAATACTTACAGCGTGATTTATTGCTACGAACGTTGCTGTAGCATCTTGCGTAGCATTTGTCCTGTATGCCAGAATTTCACTTAACAAACATCTACACATTCCCTTATTTTAACTCATAAATTTGTTCATACTATTAGTTATGAGTTTAATAAACATTTTTGTAATCAAATACTATATTACATTTTCGTTAAGAAAAACCCTTCAAAAAGCTCACGAAAATGAGTGTAAAGAGTTTGGGTTCGGAGGATTCGACATCCTCCCCTCTTTATGATCACTCGCTGATCGGATATGGAATCTAACTCTCTTACCTTAGATCGATGAACTCTCGAGTTTGCTATTCGAATCTCCAAGAATTCCTTGCCCTAACTCTCGTCCTCTCTTGCTCTTCCTTCTCTCTTCTTCCTCTCTCTCAAAAGAACATAAAATGTGGCAAATAATCTCCCTCTCTCTACTGCCGATTTGTGATCGGACGATCCAAATCTATTACAGCAGGGTGTTGTAACAACATCAAATCCAACTCCAATTTTCATAGCATAATTCTTCACTCCAATAACTTAGTATGAGCTGACTAGGATTCATTGGATTGGGAAGAATAAACAAATGAAATGATAGATTTTCATGTTTTACTTCATATTTTGTTCTGCTGCATGTGACATTTTTCTTTATTTGGTTTTCCTGAAGATATTGGCTTATCTCGTTCATGGCAGGGAGAGATCTAGCCATTTAATAATGTTGTGGTCAAATTTTAAAAAAATTATAAGCTAAATTATATTTAAAAAAAAGAAATAATATTATTTAATGTAATATATTTACAATGAAAATCGTCTATAATTCGTTTCTTGAAAATGAATTAAAATAACATCATTGCTAATTGTTTCTACAACATTCCTTTCTATAAAATTTACGAGACAAATATTTTTTATTGAAAAATGTATTCCTCTGGTTACCAAAGCACTGATTCGAGATTTTTTTTTAATGAAAATGATAAATTCAATTTGAAAATTCATAAACCATTAACATTCGAATAATGTTTCATCTTTCAATAACGTATAAATTCATAGATAATCATGTAAAATCTTAAGGAAATATAAAATAATTACATATATTATTGAGCTCTATTAAAGTTAACAGTATTCAGTAAAAATATATAAATCGTTAAATTTGGTAGATCTCAATAACATATGAAGATATTTTAAATTTCTGTTAAATTTCACATGTATTTTATTATATATATATATATATATATATATATATATATATATATATATATATATATATATATACGAGCCAGGATCCGGTGACACCAGATGTCAAAGTTTAGTTTGACACTAAATCTCAACCGTGTATTTTATTTAATCAAAGGCTCCTAATGATTTTTACCGTGTATCTTTCTCTCAATTGCTTATACTATTATTGGTTATATTTCTCAATCTCTTCGGGAAAATTCATTATGTACACCAGACAAACGTTAATATTATTTTTGTTTGCATATTTATTCCCTCCTGGTTAATTCCTGGTATTAATCGCAGCTCACGAAGACAATTTATGCCTATGAAAACGATCACACTTGGAGATGGTAATGAGTTTAGGGGTATTTTGGATGGGTTTGGTGTAAGAATTGAGTTTTTGAAATGGTCAGCTGTTTAACGATGATCGGATACTCAATGGTTAAAATACTCACAGAATATTATTGCTTAGAATAACATGAATAGTAGTATTTCTTATATATATTAAAATCAATTTTAGGGTTGTTTTTGTATATCGAAACCCCCTTTAAATTAAATTAAACTAAATTGTTTCAGTGTACTAACAAATCAAGAGTTATAACAATGGTTGTGTAATTGAGATCGGTGAGAACACATATTTTCACTCTTTGCTATGTTATATCGATCAAGAAAAACAGGTGTGCAAGGGGAATTAGGTTTTTAATTTATTAATTAATAATTAAAATCAATATGTGAGAGATACACGATAAATAAATGTGTGTTAATTTAGAAACTATTATGAGCCTTTGATTAAATAAAATATACGGTTGAGATTTGATGTCAAACTAAACTTTGACACCTGGTGTCAACGTATATATATATATATATATAAAGTTTCAATTTTAATGGTAAATTTTATACCGGCTAAAACGTCACCGTTACAATTTGTCTTCTCTAATATTATGCATGTATTTACCATTCTTTCAAAAAAAAAATAATTTGGCCACAAATATTATTCTTACTAAGCCAAAATAGCACCAGCAAGATTCAAACACACAACAATCCAATCACAATAGATGCAACATGCCACTGAGCCACATTAACACTTGTGATTAAAATAGACGGAAATATGTATATATACTGTACGCGTTAACAAAAACATGTATGCATATACCTATATACCTATTAAAATCGAAAATTCCACTGTAGCCAAGGTCATAGTAGGCCTTAATGTAGGTCCGCCCCTATTTCATGGTCATATTTTCTGTTTCTAACTTCATTTTTTTTATCTTGCAAAAATGCATCCAACTTTATTCTCACTAAGTTGTTTAATTGCATAAAATAGAATAAATTAGCATAGATTTATATGATTGAGAATTTTCTATAGAGGCTAAAATATATGCATATACATTATAAAGAGGGAGTGGAGTTAGGGCTACCCGACCCACTAGCCTTTTATTTTAAGATGGGTCGGGCCTCAAAAAACACAAAAGAAACAACGGGGCCTTCCTAGGTTGGCCCATCGGGCCTATATTTTTCATGGGTCACACTAGGCTGGCCCAACGGATTTGTGGGCCGGTCTGCTAAAAATTAGTTTTTTTGTGAAATAAAAATTTTAAAAAAAAGTTTCATTTGGGCTAATGAATTTTGTTAGAATATAAAATAGAAAATATTTATTAAGATATGCTTAATGATTATATTATATTTGTTGAGAAAATATCTCTAGATTTGTTTATTTTATTCTCTAAAATTAAGAGATTTAGTTTAGATTTATAAATACCAAGGTAGTAGTACTATTTTATAATGTAAATAATGTAAACATATTATTTTAGGTCATTGTCAATAATATTTTTGTTTCTTATTGTTTTCTTCCATTCTTTAACCTAAACACCTCAAAATCAACATCATTGAAATTTCTTTTTATTTTTTGTTACCCCTATTCGTTCTTAATTACTACTTTACTTAACTTTAACTTACCCCTTTTGTTACCCTGACCCATGCAGCCATTCTTTAATCTGCGGGTCCCCGTTACCTTTAACCACCGTTATCCGTTTGTGATTCTTTAATCCGCGGGTCCCCGTTACCTTTAAGCAACATTGTCCGTTTGTGATTCTTTAATCCGCGGTCCCGTTTGTGATACTTTAATCCGCGGATCTCCGTTTGTGATACTTTAATCCGCGGGTCTCCGTTTGTGATACTTTAATCCGCGGGTCCCCATTTGTGATACTTAAATCCGCGGGTATTTTTATTTAGTTTGTTATGGATTCATGCTTCGGCCGCTGCTCTACTGATTACTTGGTTGCTCCTCTCCTTGACGCTATCAAGGAAAGCTAAAACTTAGTAAGCTTTACCTTAAGGAGATTGTTAGAATATAAAATAGAAAATATTTATTAAGATAGGCTTAATGTTTATATTATATTTATTGAGAAAATATCTCTAGATTTGTTTATTTTATTCCTTATAAGGGATTTAGTTTAGATTTAAATACATTCACTTAGTTATATTTATAATGTAAATAATGTAAACATATTATTTTAGGTCATTGTGAATAATATTTTTGTTTCTTATTGTTTTCTTCCATTCTTTAACCTAAACACCTCAATATCAACAAATTTTATAAAAGGAAGCCCAAAAATAAGGAACCTAAACTTCGTGACTATCTCAAATGCGGCTTTTTGACTAAAATGCCACACTTTCAAATCTAAAATACCAAACTGCCACACTTTGAAAAAAAATTTCCAAATTGTCACACTTTTGACTTTCCTATATTACTTCTGCCACCCCGTGGCGGTATAGTACACCCCCTACATTTTTTTTTAATATTTTTTGCCAACCACATGATGTGGTGGTATTGCGTCCAAAAACAAGGAACTTCAACACATCAGAATAAAAAACGCCAGAAAAATCCTGCCAGACCAGAATAAAAAACGCTTGAAATTGATAGTTATAATGTATTTTAAAGAAGCTAAATCACATTAATTGGTCTTCCAAGTTTAACTATGTACTCAACAGAAACAATATAATTGGGCAGCCTATTCGTGAAAATGACACTGGCATTTTTGAAGCGAATGGTAATACTTGCATAGATTCATATAATCAAACAAATGCTTGTCAACTTACCTCTAATTTACAATTTCAATTATGTATTCCCATATTTGAATCAAAGTAGTGTTTGTTTTAATCCGGAATTAAGTTGAAACAGATGTACATCTTTTAAGTTTGTTTTTTTAGGGATAAATATGTTTCTATTCCCTATAAATATTTCAAGTTTTGTTTTTAATCCCTTTAAAAATTTTCTTTTATTTTTAGTCCCTCAAAAATTTTCAATTAACACTTTTAGTCCCTACTTTTAAATCAACTCATGTGTAGACCTCATTTTTTTTAATGAAATTTTCAAGAAAAGTGTAGAATATTTTAACAACCACTCAAAAAAAATTAGATTTTTTTAACAAAACATGAATTAAATATGAATTTTTAAGCACCAAAAGTATAAAAATTTATATTTAATTTATGCTTTGTTAAAAAATTAAAAAAAAAATTGGGAGAGATTCTTATAATATTTTAAACATTCATAAAAAAAATTCAATCAAAAATATGAAGTTTATACATGAGTTGATTTAGAAGTAGGGACTAAAAGTGTTAATTGAAAACTTTTGAGGGACTAAAAGTAGAAGAAAATTTTTAGAGGAACTAAAAACAAAACTTGGAATATTTATAGGGACCAAAAACATATTTATCCCTTTTTTTTTATAAGCAAATATTAAATTATAAGGAGTACAGGGGGTACTCAACCCTTACAATTCAGAATAACAACGCCTTAAGTACTTTGTAAAGAGGCTAAAGGACTAAAGATTTCTCAACACAATTTTTATGAACTAAAGATTATTCCAATTCCCTTCTCCTACTTTGGTAGAATCATCAGCGAATTGATGTGTATGAAATAGGATATTATTACTAACCTTCCACCACAATCAAGAAAAGGAACGGTGATAGGGGATCACCTTGCCTTAAACATTTAATTACCAACACTAAAATCAGTCGTGGGGCTACTATTGATCAAAACCGACATAGAGCTTTGAAAAACACAAACACGAATCCAACGCCGCCACTCCTCCGCAACATATAATCCAAAAAAGTCGATTCACCGTAAAAAAAGTCCAATTCACCGTATCATAGGCTCTTTCGAAATCCACTTTAAACATCAAACAATTCCTTCTAGTTGCTAAATCTATCAATTCATTAACCACTAGCACACCATCCAATATCTGCCTATTTGGTAAAAAAGCCGATTGAACTTTGGAAATCAGTTTTCCTAACACTTTCTTTAGTCTACCAGCTAACACCTTCGACAATATCTTATACATACTGGAAACCAAAAAAATAAGACGGTAATCAGAAAGAACCCGAGGGTGATACTTCTTAGGAATGAGCGTCAAGAAAGAAGCCGTAAATGCCTTAGGTAGAAAGGTGTTTTTGTGAAATTCACGTAGAAAACCCATAACGTGTTCTTTGATAATCTCCCAACAAGCTTTTAAAAAATTGAAATTATAGCCATCAATGGAGAATGGTGCCAGCAACATGAAATTGTCGTTATCGGAGAGACTTTGAAATTGTTACCCATTAAGATTTGGTCGGTTTGGCCATCTCTCCCTGAAGTTGTTCTCAAAAAAATTCTTCACATATCCCTTCACCTCCTCCATGCCTTCAACCCATTGATCCCCATCCTTTAATACTACTAATTGATTCTTACGTCTCCTTCTTTTGATGGATTCATGAAAGAATTTTGAGTTCGAATCCCCTTCTTTTACCCGACGCGTTCGAGACTTTTGTTGAAGCAAGATCTCTTTAAAATGTAATTGACTCCAAAATTCACTATTTAACCCTTCTCTTCTAGTTAACTCTACCTCCGGATCATCATCACCCAACATTTTTCAATATCATTTAATTCTTTCACAGTTTTATCAATATTAAGATCAAGTATGCCGAAAACCTCTTTGTTCCATTTTTTCAGTATCTCCTTCAAGAATCTAAGTTTTTCTTTTAACACATAAGCCTTCGTACCTAGAATGTCAAAGCTCTTCCAACATGACTCCAAAAAAACAAGGAAGTCTGGATGTTCCAAACAACCATTAATGGCTCTGAAAGGTTTCGGACCCCAATTCTTTGCTGATGCATATAACCAAATTGGACAGTGGTCAAAAATATTGCGATTGCCTATCCATTGACCAATTATACCAAACTTCGTAATAAAGCCGTCCGATAGGATAAATCTATCTAACCGACTCATAGATTTGCCGTCTGCACTAACCCAAGAAACTTTCTTCCCTAACACTGCCACGTCTATCATCTCCATCTCCTCCACAAACCGATTAAACATCATTCTCTCACCTTGTCTACTATCTACACTAGCGCCTTTTCTTTCCGAAGAGTGTAATATAGCATTGAAATCACCTCGCAAGCAACATTTGCCTCCTGTAAACAGTTGTTTAATTTCCAACAAATCTTCCAATAATTTTTTCTTACCGGATAGACTACATGGAGAATATATATTAACCAGATGTGTCACTGCACCCTCCCTTTCAACTGTAATGCCCAGATAACTTTCCCCAGAGAAGCTATTAACTAAATTGAATGAATCAGAATTCCACATTACTAACAGACCACCTGATAAACCCACTAAATCTTTCACCACCCATCTTACATCCTTATGGCCCCATAAGTTCTGAATAAGATGATCATCCAGAGAAGTTTTCTTTGTTTCTAGAAGAAAGCACACATCAAAACACCCTTTATTCAAGAACGAATTCAGTCGTCGTCGTTTCGCACTCCCACCCCATCCTCTCATATTCAAAGAAACTATCTTCATAAAATCACTGATTGTTTTTTCTCCCTTCTAATTCTTTATGCCTCGTCTCTTTTTTCGTTCTCCTGGATTTCATCAATACAGACCTTCTCCGTAACCCCTTTAGATCCTAACGCGTTGACTCCTCTTCCTACCTCCGTACTCACCTCCATGCCCAGCCCTAGACCACCTTTCCACAATTTCTGAGCTACCTCGTTTTCATATTTCTTCAAAAATAATTTGTTGCAATTACGTATATTAGCGGAATTGATCGAACTGCTGCACATAGATTCAATGGTCGATTTTTCGGTGACGATTTGCATAATTCCAGTGTTGTTGTTGTTAACTGACGACGATGGGGAAGGCATTGTCAGCTGCTTCCCATCGGAACAATGAGAATAGTCGATTGGGTTAGAGGCTTTGGATCGTACCGATCGAGTGATTAGGCTGTTGCAAATTTGTTGTTTTCTGCGGAAAGAAGAAGATGGAAGAGTAAAGTTGCTAGTTGGAATACGCCTATCTTGTTTCTTCAATTTGTTTGGTGTGGAGATAAAATCTAATGGGCCATAATTCAATTTTTTTATACACACTTCTTGGCTCATCGCTATACACACACACCCTCCCCCCTTTTCCACCTCACTTCCTCCACATTTAAAACCAGCCTGCATATTGGGCTTGCAAAAACGGCCAAAATCTACTGATTTGGAAAATCTTCTACGCACATTTAACATGGAATTAGTAGATTCCATGTTAGTAGATTAAATGGAATTAGTAGAATCTGCAGGCCCACCTAAACCTTCCTCGTGGCCCAAAAAAACACCACCTTTCACATTTAATTTGTCCTCCTTTAATACTCCCCCTACTACACGCTGGCCCCAAAATCTGGATTCAAATTTTCATCAACTAAAATAGAATCAGAATTAAAAGAGAAGTTTGAATTGTCCTTTATTTCCTTATTGGGAGGTTACAAACAATGACTGTTATTATTTTCAAAATCATTGGCAATGATGGGAGAATTAATAACATTAACACCTGAATTAAATGCCAATACATTTTCATCTTCCCGCTCTTCTTCCTCACCAGCCGCATCCTCCATCATCAGTCCCCCTTCCTCCTCGTCGTCCTCCTCATCATCCGAATTAACACTTCCATGATCTCTTCCATCAGGTCCATTAGACTGCGATAACATGAGTCTCATTGGGCCGTAGGAATCTTCAACAATTCAAATATGGAAAATAACACCGTTGATTTGCATGTCTAAAAACCATCCACCGCCTTTTGACATGAAGTTCTGATAAAAAAATCGAGCAACATCCATGGTTAATCTCTTATTCGTCGAGTCATCAACATTCATATAAACACCCCAAGGTTTTGTGACTTGTTCGAAGAAAGAATCGCTCCTCGCGTGGACTGGTATGCCAAATACTCTTAGCCATGTGATTCTGTCTGTGTCCACGTCCTTTGGATTCCAAGGGCGTATCTCCCTAAACCATTGGTCCAACCATTCTTTTGCATCATCAACAACGCTTGCACTTCACCATCCTCATGTCCCTCCAACAGCGCCATGTTAAAGCCAAGTGGAGTAACTTTCACCCCAAAATATCCTTGCGAATGAAACGCGTTCTGGATATTATAAGTCATCCCCGATTGCACTGTTATCCCTGTAAAAGCTTTGTTCAATCTCAATAGGTCAGTATCTGCTGCTTCAAAAGACATGGTAATGTTTCTCCTATTGCCTCCTATATTCAATCCAGCCCCGTTCTCCTTCACTGCCTGTGCATAGGTTCCGACCTCTGCCGCATGAATCTAATGCTGATGTTGAAAGGATGGCACCCGATCTGCTCTGGAATTCACAGTCTGATCTTTCACCTGATGCTTAGCAGGCCGTTGTAATCTAGAAAGATTGACTGAGATCCTGTTACTCCTGAACGTGATGTTGTCCAATTCCTCAACTAGCTTCTGTGGATCTGACACCCGATCAAAACGCGCAAAACCAAATCTTCGCCCCTATCTCTCTTAGCTGGGTCACCACCTCCATAATATCGCCATAGTTATGAAAAGCATTAAACAAAGCTTTTGCTCCATAGCTGTCCGGAAAGTTCGTAATAAAGTATGTTGTGAGAGAATTGATATTGTCTTTGATGAAATTCCTTGCCGTGGCTATATCAATTCTACACTGATGATTTTCTCTACGCCCATTGTGTCTACCTGTTACCGTTTCTCATCCGTGATCTCCTTCTTCCCCCATGATTGAGAGAAATCTCAATCTTGCTGCACAAAACTTAGAATCGGGACCTTGTCAAGACCGATCCTTAACCAAATAGGTCTCCCCGTTACCGGAAAGACCGTGAGAGGATGATCACGGTCGTTTCGTGATCAAATAATGTTTTAATTTAAGAAAAGTAGTACAAGGCAATTAACCTAGGTCGTTTCCCAAGGACTCACAATCAGTTTAACTATATTAGAACGATTTACTGTAATTTGGGGGTTTTCAATATGTGAAGCAGAATATAAAAATTCGTGAAGTTTGATAAATAGCGAGGCAATCAATCCATTGGTTTCGTCTAACTTCGCTCATTATCTATCATAGGTTCATGGCAAAAGAATAATTTCATTTCAGTTTCTATCCTTGATTGATCATAAAACTAACTAATTAAGCGTCAATTTGTTTTATATGAATTCGGACTGTTTGAAAAGCTTATAACAGAACGTTCAATTGACCATGATAAAGCAAACAAGCATCACATAATCACGATCAATAATATAAAATAAAAACATGAATTCAATCAATCCTATAACAAGCGTATAGACTCTGTAATTCCTAACCGAATTAAATTAAACAAGCGGTAATTTAATTCGAATAACCTCGTAAACTTGCAAACCGAAATACATATAATTAAGCATAAAATGATAAACGAATTGCAAGTTATAAAGTAGAATTTTACAGAGAAAGAAATAGAAACATGAATTGAAATTGCATTAGAATCAAACCTCAAGATAATGAATCAAAGTTTCTTAAACCAATGGATTGATCTAGGGTTCTTAGTTCTCCATTCAAAAAGCGGCGGCTATGTTCTTTTCAATTTCGTGAATGAGTGTAAAAACTGACCTAGGTCAAATTTTTCGGTTTTTATAAGCAAGCAAAACGGGCCACAAAACAATTGGGCCGAAAAATATAAGTTATGCTGGAAATAATTAAATCTTTGTAAGTCTGAACATTGACGAGTAAATATGACTCCTTTGCGCCCCAAATTGGCTTTCGGCTTCAACATGAAAGTTGTAGCTATTTCTCTTAGCTTTCCAACGCATCTTCCCGCGCCTCAATCCGATATTCGTAGCTCAAGTTATGGTCTGCACAATGAAAAGGTGTCAAATTACTGTTTATTACGAAAATAAATAGCAAAACATAAATAATAGCAAAACTAGACTCTAAACACAAAACATGATAAAAATACCAAATTAGCAGGAGAAGTCATAAAATTGCCATAGCACAGAGTGATTAAAAAGTGCATTAAAATGCACTGATCAGAGGACTTTAATCCCTCGCTTAACAAAGATCCCAATTGTTTTAAGTTTGTAATTTGTAAGATTTAGGTCCTTCCAATTTATCCTGATTTGTTACTTTAAAATAAGATCTAGATGTTACAAATTATAACATGATGTACTTGTATCCATGTAAAGTAATGACGATATTTATAATGAATTGTGACGTTGAAACTCATTTATGATAATGATATATGATTGTGTTAATTATGATGATGATTTATAATATTGTTTATGATTAATGATGATGATTTACAAAGACGATTATTGATGATGACAAATGATGGTAGTATCTATTACGGGTGTTGTATTCTAAAGACGATAATTTAAAATATTTTGGATTAAGTTTTTGTTTTTGTCAAAAAAACTACATACACGATGTTTAAGAAATTTAGTTAAGTGTAATTAATTTTCTTGATTTAATATAAAACATGAATAAATTTATAGAAATAACCCTTCTTTTTCTTGGAAATCACATAAACCTTTTGGAAAGCAAGGGTATAATAGAAATAACAGTATTTATTAATTTAAAAGTAGTTAATTTTTGCTTATAATAGTGACTAAAATTTTAAATGATATTTTGCTTATAAATGTGACCAGAGGAGTATGTAAATACCTTCATTAAAGCTCTCTGAAGTGTAAGACTTTTTCTAACCCTGATGAGATTTTAAATCCGACAAGAATATAACTTTTTGGATTTAATGCACTTTTGGTCCCCTATTTTGAAAAACTTAACTTTTGATCCCCCTATTTTAAAACATTTCGCCCACTTTCCAAACAATGAAATGGAAATATTATCCTGCTTCGTCATTAAATATCCAAACAATGGTATCAAAACTATATTTAATTCCACTCTATTCCGCTCTACTCCATTCCATTATATTTATGAATCATATCATCATAATTTAAATGGAACTTAAAAAATTTATAATTAATTTTGGTTGAACACTTTTTTGTATAAATTAATTTTGACTTAAACGTATAGTTTATTCTCAAAAATATTGTTCTCCATTTCCACCTGGGTCATTAGTGCTTCCTATCATATGCAGAAAATTACTTTTCCGACCCCTGTCCATTTCTTTTTTACCCCCCAAACTGACGTTTTTGCCAAGAAAATTCGGTTTTTACGAACCAAACTACTTCGGTTCGTAACCGTTGCCTTAGAACAAAAAAAGTTGTCTTTAAGAGCTAACGCAACACTTACTCAAAACAGTATCCATATGCATAACACGCAATAGTTTTAAAGTGTTATCTAAAGTGTTAGTTGAAATTCATGCATAGAACACTTTAGAGAACGCTTTAAAACCGTTGCGTCTTATGCATCTGGATACTGTTTTGAGGAAGTGTTGTGTTAGCTCTTAAAGACAACGTTTTTTTGTTCTAAGGCAACAGTTAAAAACCGTTGCGGAAGCTTCGGTTTTTACAATATGCATAGTTTGCTTTGCACGCAGTTGGACCACATTTACATTTACTTAACTTTGTACCATAATTCAAGAGACAACAAGTTTTCCAATCATTTATCTGCCCCTTACTTTGCACCATATTTAAATTATTTTTTTTATTAGATGAAGTAGTAATCCACTGAAATTAAACTTACATATAATTGTGAGATCCCGGGTTTGAACCCGGATCATGACCTCCGACTTAACAATTTCGACATTTTTTCCAGTTGAGCTAGAACTTATGGGACGATCCTATGTTAATTTATTTGTTTGGAATTTGGTGAGAATTGACTTAAGTGAATATTTTTGCTTTGTAGTACTATTAATTAATAATCGCATATAAAATATTACTATGAATTAGGGGTCCTCTCAGTGCGGTTCGGTTTTGAGCATAAAAGTAATCCTAACCGCGAGATAAAAATGCATGCGGTTCGGTTTGGTTCGGTTGGTTTTTAAAAAGTCATCCAAACCAAACCAATGCGGTTAGGGTTGATTCGGTTTGTGCGGTTTATCGCAATATAAAAAATATGACGATATTACCAACTTGTTACAAAATAAACATAGGAAATTAAATTTTAATTTATTTATAGTTTACGTGATATAATATGCGTAAACATAAATTTCATATACATAAGAACTTATTTTTAATACCAATAGTATAGTTTTAGATCGCGTTAAATGATATGTTTTGATAGCCTACTGTTTTATGGACTTAATTTGGGCTAGGCTTGCTAAGTTTGACTATGAAATAGGTTGATTGCCACTAGTGGATAGAGTTAAGTTATGTATTGCGGTTTGCTTCGGTTTTTTAAAATGAAAACCGCAAACCAAACCAAACCGCGCGGTTTAGAAGAAAAATGATCCGCGCGGTTTAAAATAAACACGGTTTTTTGCAGTTTCAGTTTGGATTGGTTCGGTTTGCGGTTTTACTTTTGGATTGGTTCAGATACGATCACCCCTACCATAATTAAAATGTTAAATTAGTCCTCATAAATATGGTGGCATTTAGGATACATTTTGTGTATGATGCCGGAATCAACTATAAAGGAGATAGAAAAAATTATCAATTCCTTTTGGTGGGGAGGAGGAACAAATAATAGAGGCATTAAATGGATGGCATGGGATAGAATGTCATGTCCGAAAGAATTCGGAGGGTTGGGGTTCCGTAATTTACATCTCTTCAACATGGCAATGGTAGCAAAGCAAGGATGAAATTTTATAATGAAACCGGATACTCTTGTGGCAAAAATCTACAAAGCAAGGTACTTTCCTAAAACATCCCTCTTTGATTCACATCTTGGTAGCAACCCGAGTTACGCGTGGCGTAGTATTTGGAACTCTAGAAAAGTACTCATAAATGGTTGTAGGTGGAGGATAGGAGATGGCACTAAAGTTAAAGTAATGAATGAACCTTGGCTTAGGAAGGAAGAAGGATCATGGATGGAATCACCACAAGAACAAGGTGTGTATAATACGTTTGTTAACCAACTTATGCTTCCAAATGAGAAAGTATGGGATTGGGATAAGATTAAATTCATATTTCCTTTACATGTTGCAAATTCTATAGTTGCAGTTCCCTTATTTGATGAAATTGAAGTGGATAAACTAGTTTGGCAACATGATTTGCATGGTATATATAACGTGAAATCAGCATATAACATGTTGTTAAACCAAACAGTGGGGATAGCAAGATTAGAAAACGTGGACTGGAAGTGAATTTGGAAGTCTCATGCACCGCCAAAAGCTAACCATTTGATTTGGCGCATTTGTAAGGAGTGTTTACCAACAAGAATTCGGTTGAAAGAAAGGTTTGTACCTTGCCCATTAACTTGTCCTATGTGTGAAATTCAGAATGAAAGTGATTGACACTTTCTTTTTTATTGTAATGACCGTAGAAGGGCATGGCAGGCAGCTGGACTTGAATCTATTATTTTACCAAGAATTCAAAGGTTTAACACACCGAAAGAATGCCTAATCGATATCTACAGTCTACAGTAACACAGATAAATATACAGCAGGAAGAGTAACAATGGTGGCCTGGGTTTTATGGAATAACAGGAATAATTGGGTTTGGAATCAAGCAAAAGAACATGGTCAGCAACTCGTAATTAAGGCGATTTGCTTATGGAATGAATGGAGTGAAGTACAGAATGTTAGAAACGGCAGCAACAACTGCATTCATCAGGTAATGGAATAGCAGAAACCGCGAATGAACTGGTATAAATGCAACATAGACGCGGGATTCCATCACGATGCCGGGAAAACTAGCGCAGGTTGGTGCATAAGGGACTACATGGGTCGGTTTATAGCAGCTGGAAGTTCTTGGATTAATGGTAGATGTTCTATAAATGAAGGTGAAGCTATTGCAATTTTAGAAGCCATGAAAGAGCTACAGCAAAGAGGGTACACTAATGTAATTTTTGAAACAGACTCACAAAATGTAGTGGACGCAATTCACCATATGCATTCCGGTGTATCGGAATTTAGTTCCATTGTTTGCAAGAATAAATGTATGTTGTCCAATCGAAATCATTTTGATGTTAAGTCTATTAAGCGACAAGCGAATATGGTTGCCCACATGCTTGCTAGGGCGGCCATTTCTTGGCCTAGTCGTTGTATCTTTGAGTTGATACCTTCTTGTATTGAACATTTACTTTATAATGAAATGATATGAATTTTCTTTGTCAAAAAAAAAATAATTTAGAATTTCTATTGCTATGATTATAGAAGGTTAAGTTTTTTTTTTTTACGATTTTTGGAAGTTAGGTTGAAAAGTATGGAATAGGTAAAAATAGTAACATGTGTTATACACAGTATTTTAATACATAGACGAAAAGTATTAGACGAAATGTCAAAGTCATTATAAACCCACATAGAATTGGCTAACCTTATACCGCTAGGCTAACCAAATTTGCTTGAAAAAATGTATCTAAATATTATATATTCAATCCTTTTTCATTTAGAAATATGTGAATTACTACAAGAATGCCCTGCATTGCCCACGAAATATTTGGTAGGTAAAGTGGGTATTTTCGTAGGAAATGTTTCCGACGACTAGATTTCTAGGCAAAACGCTCACTATTCCGACCAATACCTACGAAATTCGTAGGAAAGGTGTTTGTGTCAATTGTGTAAGTCACTTTACCTACGAAATTTCGTAGGAAATGTATTTTGTATTAAAAAAATAAAAATATGACAGTCTAATCCTAATATAATTAACAAATTTTAATTGGAAATGAAAAGAAAATTAATTTGTAATAATTGCGCCAAAACGAAATTCAAATTTTCAAAACAAAAATTAAATTTTGCGCCAAAAATTTCGACATTTTTCCAAAACATTTCCGACGACACTTTCGTAGGAAATGTAAAAAAAAAATTAAAAAAAAAACTGAATCCAAATATTCAGATTTTCAAAAACTCAAAATTGAATCTTCCGGCAAAAAAATTTGACAATTGCGCCAAAAAAAAAAAAAATTTAGTCTAAAAAATTGAAATTTCAAATTTTCCGCCCAAATATTCAAAATTTAGCACAACCAAATTGAAATTTCCGCAAAAAAATTCATATTTTGCAAAAAAATGAAATTTCAAATTTGCCTAGAAATATGAAATCCAATTTTGACTAGAAAAAATAAATTTCAAAAAATGCATTAACAAAATTTGAAAGAGAACTAAAAAATTATCTTGTGACAAATTGATAGAGTTAAAAGTGTTAAATAGAAAATATTTTTGAAGTGGTATAATTGAAGAATGAGAAATACAATATAAGAAGAAAGAAAGAAAGAAAGAAAGAAAGAAAGAAAGAAAGAAAATAGAATGATGTGTTTTTTTTTTACAATAAATAGAATGATGTTTTGAAGAGGTGAAAAAGATGTTTGAATGAATGTTTGAGAGACAAAAGCTATGTGTTGAAGAAGATAATGTGGTGAAAAAGAGGTTTGAATGAATTTTGAAAGAAAAAAGGTTGAATTTGTTGAAGATAATGTGGTGAAAAATAGGTTTGAATGAATTTTGAAAGAAAAAAGATTGAATGTGTTGAAAAAAATAAAGAATGAATGTTGAAATAGAAGTTTTTAAGATGTTTGAATGTGTTGAAAGAAAATATGGAGAGGATAATGAAGAATTAATGAATGAAGAAAAAGAATTGAAGTGGAAAAGATGAAAGTGAATGAAGAAAAAATGTGAAAAAAATTGTAATAGATGGTGTGTTATTTATAGAGGAAAATCTGAAAAGTTGAAATCTAATTTTCCCGCCTACAATACCTACGAAAATTTCGTAGGAAAAATCGAAAATTTGAATTTCAAATTCATAAACTGTCTAAAATTTGAAATTTGGGTGCATTTGTATTGAAGTTTTCTATGAACCATTGGTAGGAAATATATTTTCCAAAAAAAAATTAAATTTTCATCGAATACTTTAAGAAATATTTTCGCGCGCCCAAACACCCAAAATTAATCTTCGCACGCGCCCAAAATTTTCATTTTTTGTATAAAAATGTTGAGATCAATTTAAATAAAATGAAAATTAAAACTAAATAAATAGATTCAAATTCAAAATGATTAAGTAAAATTGTCGATATTCGAATATTAGTACACTATTAAAAATACGATTATAAGACAATAATATAAATTATCTAATTTGCATCATTCGTGTTCGTGTCCTCATTAGTAGAATTAGCCGAGTCCTCCGTGTCCGTGACCTCATTATTAGAATTAGCCGAGTCCTCATGAGGAGCAGTTTCGTCAATTGGAGCATTCCGAAACGAAGAAGCTACCATTTTCTTCAAATACGCGGCCATTTCCATTTTTTGTTGTTCCATTGCTTGTCTTTGCTCCTCCCTTAATTTTCTAAGTTCTTCTTGCATCATTTTCTCCCTCTCTTGATCTTTTTGGACCATCCTATTTATTTCCTCTCTTTGTGTCTGCAACTCCTGAGTCAATCTTTTGCTTATAATAGTGACTAAAATTTTAAATGATTTTTTGCTTATAAATGTGACCGGAGGAGTATGTAAATACCTTCATTAAAGCTCTCTGAACTGTAAGACTTTTTCTAATCCTGATGAGATTTTAAATCCGACAAGAATATAATTTTTTGGATTTAATGCACTTTTGGTCCCCTATTTTGAAAAATTTAACTTTTGATCCCCCTATTTTAAGGAGGGTGTATTGGATTGAGATCTCAATGGATTTTAAAATACTTTTTTATGTTAAAAAATTCTATTGGTATATTCAATCAAGACTTTTATAAAATCAAATCAAATCTTGTGGTATTCAATTAAGACAATTAAGATTTTGTTTTCAGGGCAATGAAATCCACTGTTATTCGATTGAGATTTCTCATGACTTATAAAATGTCACTTGGTATTCAAAAATCAACGGATTTTGGTGGATTCTTTCATGTAGTGGATTTCATGAGACTTTTTAGTTAAAAATACACTTGATAGACTCTTCCAACAATCTCACCAAAAACCTTGAGACTTTTTCAAACTCTGCAAGACTTTTTTCTTTTCAGAGTTCATCATCACTGTACCAGAATTTTTCTTCTTCTCTTCTTTCTTCACTTGCTTATCAAATATAGTTTTTGCAAGTTTTCTTTTTGAACAAATTCTGCAACTTTTTTTCATATTGGATCAACACTTTTGCTATTTCTTGTGTTATTCCAGCCATTGAAGTGAATTATGCGGTTGTTTAACAATAAAAAATTACATTTTTTTTATATATACAATCAGTAATCGGTGATTCACTTGCTCCATATGCTTTCTTTTCCAACATCGTACGTAAAGAAAAACACAAAACTTTTCATCGTATTTTTTTTTGTTGTTTTGAATTCCCAAAAAAAAATATTTTATTTATTTATTACTCTTATAATTTTTTTATGAAAATTTATTGAGTCTTTTGAAATTTTCCTAATATATAAAGTATTATGAAATCTTGATTGTAAAAAGTCTTTTTAAAAAAATCTCTCAAAATCCATTCAAATCATGTGTTAAAAATCTTGATTGTAAAAAGTCTTTTGAAAAAAATCTTTTAAAATCTTCAAGACTTTTTTTGTCAAAATAGTCTTTCAAAATCTCAATCGAATACACCCCCCTAAAACATTTCGCCCACTTTCCAAACAATGAAATGGAAATATTATCCCGCTTCGTCATTAAATATCCAAACAATGGTATCAAAACTATATTTCATTCCACTCTATTCCGCTCTACTCCATTCCATTATATTTATGAATCATATCATCATAATTTAATGGGAACTTAAAAAATTTATAATTAATTTTGGTTGAACACTTTTTTGTATAAATTAATTTTGACTTAAACGTATAGTTTATTCTCAAAAATATTGTTCTCCATTTCCACCTGGGTCATTAGTGCTTCCTATCGTATGCAGAAAATTACTTTTCCGACCCCTGTCCATTTCTTTTTTACCCCCCAAACTGACGTTTTTGTCAAGAAAATTCGGTTTTTACGAACCGAACTACTTCGGTTCGTAACCGTTGCCTTAGAACATAAAAAGTTGTCTTTAAGAGTTAATGCAACACTTCCTCAAAACAGTATCCATATGCAACGCAACAGTTTTAAAGTGTTATCTAAAGTGTTAGTTGAAATTCATGCATAGAACACTTTAGAGAACACTTTAAAACCGTTGCGTGTTATGCATCTGGATACTGTTTTGAGGAAGTGTTGCGTTAGCTCTTAAAGACAACACTTTTTTGTTCTAAGGCAACAGTTAAAAACCGTTGCCGAAGCTTCAGTTTTTACACAAATTTTCTCATATGCATAGTTTGCTTTGCACGCAGTTGGACCACATTTACATTTACTTAACTTTGTACCATAATTCAAGAGACAACAAGTTTTCCTATCATTTATCTGCCCCTTACTTTGCACCATATTTAAATTATTTTTTTTATTAGTTGAAGTAGTAATCCACTGAGATTAAACTTACATATAATTGTGAGATCCCGGGTTTGAACCCGGATCATGACCTCCGACTTAACAATTTCGACATTTTTACCAGTTGAGCTAGAACTTATGGGACGATCCTATGTTAATTTATTTGTTTGGAATTTGGTGAGAATTGACTTAAGTGAATATTTTTGCTTTGTAGTACTATTAATTAATAATCGCATATAAAATATTACTATGATTTAGGGGTGCTCGCAGTGCGGTTCGGTTTTGAGCATAAAAGTCATCCTAACTGCGAGATAAAAATGCATGCGGTTCGGTTTGGTTCGGTTGGTTTTTAAAAAGTCATCCAAACCAAACCAATGCGGTTAGGGTTGATTCGGTTTGTGCGGTTTATCGCAATATAAAAAATATGACGATATTACCAACTTGTTACAAAATAAACATAGGAAATTAAATTTTAATTTATTTATTGTTTACGTGATATAATATGCGTAAACATAAATTTCATATACATAAGAACTTATTTTTAATACCAATAGTATAGTTTTTTTAGATCGCGTTAAATGATATGTTTTGATAGCCTACTGTTTTAGGGACTTAATTTGGGTTGGGCTTGCTAAGTTTGACTATGAAATAGGTTGATTGCCACTAGTGGATAGAGTTAAGTTATGTATTGCGGTTTGGTTCGGTTTTTTAAAATGAAAACCGCAAACCAAACCAAACCGCGCGGTTTAGAAGAAAAATGATCCGCGCGGTTTAAAATAAATACGGTTTTTTGCAGTTTCAGTTTGGATTGGTTCGGTTTGCGGTTTTACTTTTGGATTGGTTCAGATACGATCACCCCTACCATGATTAAAATGTTAAATTAGTCCTTATAAATATGGTGGCATTTAGGATACATTTTGTGTATGATGCCGGAATCAACTATAAAGGAGATAGAAAAAATTATCAATTCCTTTTGGTGGGGAGGAGGAACAAATAATAGAGGCATTAAATGGATGGCATGGGATAGAATGTCATGTCCGAAAGAATTCGGAGGGTTGGGGTTCCGTAATTTACATCTCTTCAACATGGCAATGGTAGCAAAGCAAGGATGAAATTTTATAATGAAACCGGATACTCTTGTGGCAAAAATCTACAAAGGAAGGTACTTTCCTAAAACATCCCTCTTTGATTCATATCTTGGTAGCAACCCGAGTTACGCGTGGCGTAGTATTTGGAACTCTAGAAAAGTACTCATAAATGGTTGTAGGTGGAGGATAGGAGATGGCACTAAAGTTAAAGTAATGAATGAACCTTGGCTTAGGAAGGAAGAAGGATCATGGATGGAATCACCACAAGAACAAGGTGTGTATAATACGTTTGTTAACCAACTTATGCTTCCAAATGAGAAAGTATGGGATCGGGATAAGATTAAATTCTTATTTCCTTTACATGTTGCAAATTCTATAGTTGCAGTTCCCTTATTTGATGAAATTGAAGTGGATAAACTAGTTTGGCAACATGATTTGCATGGTATATATAGCGTGAAATCAGCATATAAAATGTTGTTAAACCAAACAGTGGCGATAGCAAGATTAGAAAACGTGGACTGGAAGTGAATTTGGAAGTCTCATGCACCGCCAAAAGCTAACCATTTGATTTGGCGCATTTGTAAGGAGTGTTTACCAACAAGAATTCGGTTGAAAGAAAGGTTTGTACCTTGCCCATTAACTTGTCCTATGTGTGAAATTCAGAATGAAAGTGATTGACACTTTCTTTTTGATTGTAATGACAGTAGAAGGTCATGGCTGGCAGCTGGACTTGAATCTATTATTTTACCAAGAATTCAAAGGTTTAACACGCCAAAAGAATGCCTAATCGATATCTACAGTCTACAGTAACACAGATAAATATACAGCAGGAAGAGTAACAATGGTGGCCTGGGTTTTATGGAATAACAGGAATAATTGGGTTTGGAATCAAGCAAAAGAACATGGTCAGCAACTCGTAATTAAGGCTATTTGCTTATGGAATGAATGGAGTGAAGTACAGAATGTTAGAAACGGCAGCAACAACTGCATTCATCAGGTAATGGAATAGCAGAAACCGCGAATGAACTGGTATAAATGCAACATAGACGCGGGATTCCATCACGATGCCGGGAAAACTAGCGCAGGTTGGTGCATAAGGGACTACATGGGTTGGTTTATAGCAGCTTGAAGTTCTTGGATTAATGGTAGATGTTCTATAAATGAAGGTGAAGCTATTGCAATTTTAGAAGCCATGAAAGAGCTACAGCAAAGAGGGTACACTAATGTAATTTTTGAAACAGACTCACAAAATGTAGTGGACGCAATTCACCATATGCATTCCGGTGTATCGGAATTTAGTTCCATTGTTTGCAAGAATAAATGTATGTTGTCCAATCGAAATGATTTTGATGTTAAGTCTATTAAGCGACAAGCGAATATGGTTACCCACATGCTTGCTAGGGCGGCCATTTCTTGGCCTAGTCGTTGTATCTTTGAGTTGATACCTTCTTGTATTGAACATTTACTTTATAATGAAATGATATGAATTTTCTTTGTCAAAAAAAAAAATAATTTAGAATTTCTATTGCTATGATTATAGAAGGTTAAGTTTTTTTTTTTTACGATTTTTGGAAGTTAGGTTGAGAAGTATGGAATAGGTAAAAATAGTAGCATGTGTTATACACAGTATTTTAATACATAGACGAAAAGTATTAGACGAAATGTCAAAGTCATTATAAACCCACAGAGAATTGGCTAACCTTATACCGCTAGGCTAACCAAATTTGCTTGAAAAAATGTATCTAAATATTATATATTCAATCCTTTTTCATTTAGAAATATGTGAATTACTACAAGAATGCCCTGCACTGCCCACGAAATATTTGGTAGGTAAAGTGGGTATTTTCGTAGGAAATGTTACATTTCCTACGACATTTCCGACGACCAAGGCAAAACGCTGACTATTCCGACTACAATACCTACGAAATTCGTAGGAAAGGTGTTTGTGTCAGCCGCAGCAGTGTGTCAGCGTGACTCAGCACATTACCTACGAATTTTCGTAGGAAACGTATTTGTGTCAATTGTTAGTACTGGTGACATGTGTCAGTCACTTTACCTACGAAATTTTGTAGGAAATGTATTTTGTATTAAAAAAATAAAAATCTGACAGTCTCATCCTAATATAATTAACAAATTTTAATTGGAAATGAAAAGAAAATTAATTTGTAATAATTGCGCTAAAACGAAACTCAAATTTTCAAAACGAAAATTAAATTTTGCGCCAAAAATTTCGAAATTTTTCCAAAACATTTCCGACGACACTTTCGTAGGAAATGTAAAAAAAAAAAACTGAATCCAAATATTCAGATTTTCAAAAACTCAAAATTGAATCTTCCGGCAAAAAAATTTGACAATTGCGCCAAAAAAAAAATTTAGTCTAAAAAATTGAAATTTCAAATTTTCCGCCCAAATATTCAAAATTTAGCACAACCAAATTGAAATTTCCGCCCAAAAATTCATATTTTGCAAAAAAATGAAATTTCAAATTTGCCTAGAAATATATTAACAAAATTTGAAAGAGAACTAAAAAATTATCTTGTGACAAATTGATAGAGTTAAAAGTGTTAAATAGAAAATATTTTTGAAGTGGTATAATTGAAGAATGAGAAATACAATATAAGAAGAAAGAAAGAAAGAAAGAAAATAGAATGATGTGTTTTTTTTTTACAATAAATAGAATGATGTTTTGAAGAGGTGAAAAAGAGGTTTGAATGAATGTTTGAGAGACAAAAGCTATGTGTTGAAGAAGATAATGTGGTGAAAAAGAGGTTTGAATGAATTTTGAAAGAAAAAAGATTGAATTTGTTGAAGAAGATAATGTGGTGAAAAATAGGTTTGAATGAATTTTGAAAGAAAAAAGATTGAATGTGTTGAAAAAAATAAAGAATGAATGTTGAAATAGAAGTTTTTAAGATGTTTGAATGTGTTGAAAGAAAATATGGAGAGGATAATGAAGAATTAATGAATGAAGAAAAAGAATTGAAGTGGAAAAGATGAAAGTGAATGAAGAAAAAATGTGAAAAAAATTGTAATAGATGGTGTGTTATTTATAGAGGAAAATCTGAAAAGTTGAAATCTAATTTTCCCGCCTACAATACCTACGAAAATTTCGTAGGAAAAATCGAAAATTTGAATTTCAAATTCATAAACTGTCTAAAATTTGAAATTTGGGTGCATTTGTATTGAAGTTTTCTATGAACCATTGGTAGGAAATATATTTTCCAAAAAAAATTAAATTTTCATCGAATACTTTAAGAAATATTTTCGCGCGCCCAAACACCCAAAATTAATCTTCGCGCGCGCCCAAAATTTTCATTTTTTGTATAAAAATGTTGAGATCAATTTATATAAAATGAAAATTAAAACTAAATAAATAGATTCAAATTCAAAATGATTAAGTAAAATTGTCGATATTCGAATATTAGTACACTATTAAAAATACGATTACAAGACAATAATATAAATTATCTAATTTGCATCATTCGTGTTCGTGTCCTCATTACTAGAATTAGCCGAGTCCTCCGTGTCCGTGTCCTCATTATTAGAATTAGCCGAGTCCTCATGAGGAGCAGTTTCGTCAATTGGAGCATTCCGAAACGAAGAAGCTACCATTTTCTTCAAATACGCGGCCATTTCCATTTTTTGTTGTTCCATTGCTTGTCTTTGCTCCTCCCTTAATTTTCTAAGTTCTTCTTGCATTATTTTCTCCCTCTCTTGATCTTTTTGGACCAGCCTATGTATTTCCTCTCTTTGTGTCTGCGACTCCTGAGTAAATCTTTGAATTTCTGCCTGCGCCGTAGGGGGAAATGCTAGAAGGTGAGACCTTTCTTCAGGTGTAGGAACATGGAGAAGGTCCACTTATCAATCACTACAATCTGTATCATCATCTTCACTGTCTTCTTCATGTCTATGTCCATCTTCCTCATTGTCTTCAGAGCTATTTGCATCTTCCTCATTGTTGTTTAACAATTCTATCAACACTTGAGCATCAATTTGAGGACCATCAACATCGCTATCAACCAAATTTGAAACCGGGTCGACTTCAATAACATTCAGAACATGTGACATTTCATCATCTTGGTAAGGCACTTCTATATTTGGAACTTCTGTTTCAATTTGACCTCTTGGTTTTGTCTTGATAGCTGAACACCACCCTCGTTTAGCTCGGTGATGAGAAGGATAAGGTATGTAATACACTTGAGAACATTTACTTGCCAAGATGAACGGATCAAATGACCTATACCATTTATCCATTCGTATATCAACATTTTTGTGCTTTGGATCAATTTTTGTTCCATTATTAGTTGGGTCAAACCACTCACAATAAAATAACACAACATTGTTATCATACTGGTAACTCAATTCAAAAGTGTGTTTAATCACGCCATAGAAGTCATCTTCACCTCCATCACCGACTCCTTTGACATAAACACCACTATTGATTGTTTTCTTGCCTATCGTCCATGAATGAGTATGAAATTTATATCCGTTGACGAAATATGTGTGCCATTGTTTGACATTCATACGAGGACCATCAACTAATGCTCTCAAATGGTCAATTTGTGGAGACGGTACAACTTTTTTCAATTGATCATTAAACCATTCTGGAAAACAGGTAAATAAGTCACCAACATTTAATCTTTGAAAATACTCAAGGTATGGTCCAACTTCATAGCAATTAATCATCACATGAACTGTAGCTGACTGCATCTCTTCATCGTTCATCCAATATTCTTTCTCTGCTCTAGAAGGACGTCCACAAGGACGAAAGACTGATAAGATCCACATGCTCCTTTCACATTCATCAATAACTTCATTTCGCGTACTTTTTGGGGTCAACATCAAATGGTTAAAATAATGAGAACAAAAATGAGATGTTTCCTGATGCAAGTAAGATGCACATATTGACCCCTCAACCCTTGCTTTATTTTTCACCGTTCGCTTCGAATCACCCATGAATCTTTCAAAAGGATACATCCACCTATATTGAACAGGTCCACCAAGCATAGCTTCGTATGCGAGATGCACTGACACATGTTCCATCGAATCAAAGAAACCGGGGGGGAAAACTTGCTCCAATTTACAGAGAATTATAGGAATATTCTGATCCATTTTAACAAGTTCATCCATCCTCAAGGTTGAAGCACACAAATCTTTAAAAAATTGACTAACTTCAGTCAATGGATTTAAGACATGGTTTGGCAATGAACAAAACACAATTGGAAGTAAGCGTTCCATTAAAACATGTGAATCGTGACTTTTCATTCCCCGTAATCTTCCTGCGTTGACATCGGCACACCTTGCCAAGTTCGAAGAATATCCGTCCGGCATTCTCAATTCTTTTAACCACTGACAAACAGACTTCGATTCATTAGAAGTTAGACTATAAACAGCTTTAGGTTTTAGATACTTGCCATTCATAAGTCGTTGTAGTTCCATTTCTGGTCTCTTGCAATACAATGGCAAATCACATCTAGCCTTCTCATTATCTTTTGTTTTACCAGACACATCCATCACTGTGTGTAGTATATTGTCACAAAAATTCTTTTCAATATGCATGACATCAAGATTATGTCTCAGTAAATTGTCTTTCCAGTAAGGGAGGTCCCAAAAAATACTTCTTTTGGTCCAATTGTGTGTTTCCCCATATTTATCATATCTGATTCTTTTGCCAACATCTGGAAATCTGCATAGTCCACTAACTCTATCAAATACATCGTATGATGTTATCTTGGGAGGCGGACCATCCATTTCTGTTGTATCTAACTTAAACAAATTCTTTTTCCTCCGGAATTGATGCTTTGCTGGTAAGAACCTACGATGACAATCAAACCACGAAGCCTTTCCACCATATTTCAAGGTAAAAGACTTTGTGTGTTCCATGCAATGGGGACAAGTCAATCTACCATGAGTCGACCAACCAGACAACATGCCATATGCAGGAAAGTCGTTAATAGTCCACATCAAAGCTGCCCTCATTGTGAAATTCTCCTTCCTCACAATATCATATGTCAATTCACCAATCCACAACCTCTTCAAATCATCAATTAATGGTTGTAAATAAACATCAATTTTATCTGTTGGGTTCGACGGTCCTAGTATAATACAGCTCAAGAACATGTACGGTTTTGTCATGCACATATCAGGAGGAAGATTATACGGTGTAACAATAATCGGCCAACAAGAATAAGGCGTTGCCGATGCTTGGATATAAGGAGTAAATCCATCAGAGCACAATCCAAGTCTCACATTACGCGGATCTTCTGCAAAACCAGGATGCATTGCATCGAAATGCTTCCATGCCAACCCGTCACAAGGATGCCGCATCACGTTTGAATTTGTTTTGTTGTAATAATGCCACGTCATTTGCTGGCGGTCTTCATCGATGCAAACAATCTCTGCAACCTGGGTATTATTGGGAGATAAAACATTGACTTAACTGAGACCCTCTTTTGCTCGCGATGAACATCACTGTTGCGAACTTGATACCTCGGTGCTTTGCAAAATTTACACTCCTCTAGTGCGCCATCATTTGTACCGAACTCATTGTCGTAAAAAAACATACAACCTTGAACGCAACAATCAATCTTTTTAACTTGCAATCCCAACTTCGACACCAACCTCTTCGCATCGTAATAATTTGTTGGCAGGTTGTCTTTTATAGGAGTCGCGTCCAATATCATTTTTGAGAAGAACTCCAAGAAATCTTCAAGTACGTTCCAATTTGACTTGGCGGCTATGAGCCTCACACACATGGATAACTTTGAGTCAGACGCCCCTTCATACAACGGTTTGTTTACTTCCTCCATCATTGCATAAAACTGGAGCGCTTTGTCGTTCGGGATTATCGCCTCTTCGCCACCCCCTTCATATGACATGTTCACCCCGAGAGCGTCACCGACCATATCTTGCATCCGACCAAAGTTTCCACACTCTCTTTGTGCTCCACTGCTTGAAGCGTCCATATTAACATTAATATTCGCCGGCTCTCGTTCACCATGATGTGTCCACACATAATAATCATCCATAAATCCGACCTTCTCTAAATGATCTATGACATCTTCTGGACTCTGAATCAACCCACACATGCATTTAATACACGGGCATCTTACCCCTCCCTCACTTTGAACAATATCTTGCGACATTGCGTAAGTAACAAATTCTTCAACTCCATCCTTAAAACGCGCTTTAACTTGCCTAGCACCAAAATATTTTCTATCATACATCCAACTTCAATATTTTCTATATTGATCCATCTCCTGCATATATCATTGACATAATTAATATATCACTACATCGTTTACAATAAGTTCTTTACATACTAACTAATTTTTTTTATCAAAAACTATATATAATATAATAACATTTATATTAAGAAATATTTTTATACTAACTACCTAAAAAATATCATTTTTACCACTAACAATCTTTAAAATCATTTTTACGTACTAATTTGCCTAGTCAATTTTTTATTAACGAATATTTTTTTTTATAAAAAATTATATACAATATAATAACATTTATATCAAAAAATATTTATCAACTAACATTTTTATGAATTAAAAATGAATTTTTTTTATACTAATAATATTAAATAAATTAGACAAACTAACCTCAAATAATGTAATATAACAACAAAACGTCCCAAAAAGCAACAATAGCAGCAGCAATAACAACAATCACACTACAAAATAGAAACAAATTAAATTAAAGTTAACTAAAAATAATATACAACATTATATAATAATTAACTAAAAACTATATAAAAAAAATTAAATAGCTAAAAAAACTTACCGGTCATAATAATCTGATTGCAAAATAGATCTGAACAAACACTTAGAGAAAATAGTGTATATGTATATATATGAAGTATGAAGGAAGTGGAGAAGAAAGAATGGTAAATATATGAAATATGATAAAATGTAGATGAAGAAGTTTGGTGTATCTATTGCATTTACGGTTAGCATGTGACCGTTCAACATTAAATGCACATTTGTTGCAATTTTTTTTTTTTAATATAAAACATTTCCTACGATTTTGCTCGTAGGTATTGTTTGGTGACCAAATAAATGCACGTTTGTTGACGTAATAAATGCACGCCTGGTGCAATTTTTATTTTTATTTTTTAATATAAAACATTTCCGACGATTTTGCTCGTAGGAAATGTTTGGTGGCCCCGTATTAGTCAGAAATCGTACTGTTAAAACAGTTAAAATGCAATTCCGACCAATATTCTCGTAGGAATTGTTCCGTGGAACCCACAAAACTCAGAAATGGCTCAGATATGACACTGTTTGCCTATAAATTCCAATTTCGTAGGTAATGTTGGTCGGAAATGCACATGATTCGCGAATGTCGAATTAATCAACTTCAGGTACGTCCATTCTACTTTTTCTTCTAACCATCACATTTGTTTACACAAAACCAACACCATTATGAGAATGTTTATTTATCAAATAGTCAAGTTAGGGAATAACAATTATGAGTTGTTTATTAGGAGTGTGAATATAAGTAGTTGAGACTTGAGAGTATCAATTTCCCAGCCAAAGAAAAACCATGGACGTAAATACCCTGTGCAGTACAATCAGTCATATTATTGACAGCACCTAACCTGCAAAAATCAATAAGCTTCCCGTTTAGTGTATTGGTCCAACTACTTAAAATCAATAACCACCTAACCTCCAAAGTCACTCTTACAAGCTTCCAGTAAAGTTCGCAAGGACACCATCATAAGGTATTGGTCCAACCACCTAACCTGCATTGATGAAAACACTACTCCAACCAAAACCCCTAAAACAAAATATGCGAACACTAAAACAGAGATTTAAAAATGATGAACTCAATAGGGTGAAAGAAATTTGAAGTCTATCAAAATGTTAACAAGACAATCATATACTATAGCACTGAGAAAATGAGATGGGAAATTGTATAATGTGGAATTTACCATCAGCACTAGCTCCAAAAATTAGATGACATTTGCTTACAGAATTTTAAGTCAAAATCAGAAACTAAATAATGTTCCGAACATGGTTGAAAACATTCCCGTGAAGCTTCATAAAACTATGCTTATGCACGCTTATAAATACAAGACTAATATGATACATTTGACAAATTACACCAATCAATCAAAGATGATGTATGATATGCTTTCATCTCAAAAAATGAAAAACAAATCTTATAACAAGTGAAAGAAAAGAATGTCTAGTGTAAAAACTCACAGGTGTGTCACTCTCTGTATTTTTGGAACACATTTCACTCCTTTCCATTTACATGGGTCAGGAATCAGGATCCTCAGGCCTCCTTTGTAACCGGATACCATCGGAGCTAGTAATTGTTGTCCAGAAGTTGATAAGTGCCTCGCCTACAAATGTTATAGAATACAACAATCAATGTGATTTGCAAGAGAAAAGGAGTCTACCTTGTGAAATTAGTTAGATGTTATTTTAAACTTAAGAGCGGTGCGAGAACAAACACAAATAAGAATAATGCTACTAGAATTTGTGAAGTTTTGACTTATTTCAACACATTTGAGATGATTAAATCAGAATGAGCCTTGTATCCTAAATCAGTATCATACCATCAGGCGTAGTTTTGGGGTCTGTTTGGGTTGGCATAGTGAATGGTTGATGAAATTTTGTAAACAACCATAAGAACTTCTGATGGAATTGAGGATCAAGTGGACATTGGAGTTGGGCCTGAGCCCAAAGTGTGGAGAGTGTACAAAAGAAGGAATGGAATGAAAGGAATGAAAGCATCTGTTTAATGACGTGGACTAGATGACTGCGTGCCTTGCATGAGGAAAGAGAATTGAAAGGTTATAAATAGTTGGTTAGAGGAAAGAGAGGGTATCAAATCTTTTACTAATCTTTTGTAGAATTCACTCTGCGTGGATTGGGGGCTTTGGCCTTTGGGGGAATTGATAGTTTGTTATCAATTCTACACAGTTATCCTTATCCCTTTTATTATTCCTCATTGTAATAACAACCTTTTTATCAATTCAGTACTATTTTCCTCTATAATCTTCACATTATATTCCAATTCTGTTTTTGATTTCCATCAAGTGGTCCGATCTACCGGATCCAATCATCGTTGTGTGTTGCGTTGATGCCACGACGACCTGCACAACCTAAAATGGCTGAACGAGTTACAACATTAGAATCAGTGGTGGATGAGATGAAAGGAACTCTAGGTGTGTTGGTGCAACAAATGCAACAGCTGTTGCAGAAATCCAATGCTAACAACACCGTGGGTTCAAATTCGAACACGATGGGAAAGGAAGATTCTACTGAGGCTTCGTATGCAGGAGAATCACGTTTGGCTGGGAAGAAGGTGAAGCTTCCATTGTTTGAAGGAGACGATCCAGTAGCATGGATCACTCGTGCTGAGATTTACTTCGATGTTCAGCAAACACCTGATGAACTGAGGGTAAAGCTATCACGGTTGAGTATGGATGGTCCAACGATTCATTGGTTTAATGGAAACGGAGGATGAGTTGTCATGGGAGAAGCTGAAGAAAGCGATGATCGCTCGTTATGGAGGACGAAGGTTAGAAAACCCTTTTGAAGAGTTATCTACGCTTCGCCAAACCGGGAGTGTGGAGGAGTATGTTGAGGCTTTTGAATTGCTGTCTTCGCAGGTGGGAAGGTTACCAGAAGAGAAATACTTGGGGTATTTCATGAGTGGGTTGAAGGCTTCCATTCGTCGGAGAGTTCGCACTTTGAATCCGGAGAATCGGATGCAAATGATGCGTATGGCTAAGGACGTGGAAGAGGAGCTCAAGGAAGAAGACGATGAGGGTGAAAGAACGATGGGAAAGAGACTTTTGGGCTGGACTGATAGTAGTGGGTTTGGATCTAAGAGTCGGGGCAGCTGTAACCCGAATTCGTATAGATCCAATAATAATACGAATTGGGTCAACCCGAATAAGAAAAATGGGTCCACTAGCCCTAATTCTAATTCAGCGTCGTCTATGAGTTCCACAGGACGAAAACCCGATAGCGATCGAAAGAGTGGTTCGACAGAACGGTGGAGAGGAGTTCGTAATGAGGAGATGGAAGAACGGCGAGCTAAAGGGTTTTGTTTCAAGTGTGGAGGGAGGTATCACCCTACCTTACACAAATGTCCAGAAAGAGTTGTTCGTGTTCTGATTTTGGGAGAAGGCGAAACGATGAATGACGAAGGGGAAATTATATCGTTGGAAGGGCAGGAATCAGAAGAAGAAGAAGAGGTTGAAGCTGAGTGCAAGTTAATTGGAGTGTTGGGGAAAATGGGAGAATATAACACCATGAAATTAGAAGGGAAGGTGATGAATGTGGAAGTGGAAGTGTTAATTGATAGTGGAGCTAGCCATAGCTTTATATCCCCTGAACTCACTACTGCTTTGGGGTTAGATGTGACTCCTACCTCTGTAAAAAAAATCAAGTTGGGGGATGGACATAGAGTTTCATCGGAAGGAATGTGCAAAGGAATTAGACTCAAGTTGGGATCTAATACTTTTGTGGTGGATGCGTTGGTATTGGGGTTGGGAGGATTGGATATAGTGCTGGGGGTGTCATGGTTGAGTACTCTAGGGAAAGTGGTTATGGACTGGAAGGATTTGACAATGCAGTTTGTCCATAACAATGAGGTGGTAACTTTACAAGGAGGCAGACAGTTCTCAAATGGCTGCTAAACTCTTTCCTAGAGGGTAAGAATGAGAGGAGGAATGATGTAGCATGGTGGGCTCAGCTAGAGCATATGGGAAACTGTGTGGAAGGGAATCAGAATGACATAGCTGAAGTTTTGAAGAACTACCCATAAGTCTTCAAGGAGAAGTTATCTTTACCTCCCATTAGGGAGCAAGTACACAGAATCAACCTGCTCCCTAACCAAGGCCCAATCAATGTGAGACCATATAAGTACCCTCGTCATCAAAAGACTGAAATAGAGCAACAGGTACATGATTTACTTACCGCTGGTGTTATTAGACCCAATTTCAGTGCTTTTTCAAGCCCTGTAATTTTGGTTAAGAAGAAGGACCAATCTTGAAGGATGTGTGTAGACTATAGGGCATTAAATAAGGTGACCATCCCTGGTAAATACCCTATACCAGTAGTAGATGAGTTGCTTGATGAATTACATGGTTCCACCATTTTTTCAAAAATTGATTTGAAGTCTGGTTATCACCAAATGAGAGTCCATGAATCTGATATTGATAAGACTGCATTTAGAACTCACAATGGTCATTATGAGTTTCTAGTCATGCCTTTTGGTCTTACTAATGCCCCAGCCACCTTTCAAGCAACTATGAATGACATATTTCACCCATTTCTCAGGAAATTTGTATTGGTTTTTTTTTTATGATATATTGGTATATAGCAGGAATGTAGAGGAACATATCCAACACCTGAACTCTGTATTAAATGTATTGGGGAAACATTGTTTTGTTGCTAACAAAACAAAATGCAAGTTTGGCTGTTTGAACATTGATTACCTTGGGCACATTATTTCTGGGGCAGGGCTGTCTGTGGACCCTGAGAAAATTGCTTGTATAATGAAATGGCCTCAACCCAAGACTGTCAAAGGTGTGAGGGGATTTCTGGGCTTAACAGGGTATTACAGAAAGTTTGTTAGAGACTATGGCAAGATTGCTAAGCTTCTCACTGAGCTGACTAAGAAGGATAATTTTATATGGGGAGAATCAGCTCAACAAGCTTTTGATCAATTGAAAACCATTATGACATCCTCTCCTGTGTTAGCCCTACCTAGTTTTGCTGAAACCTTTGAGATTGAATGTGATGCAGCAGGTAGAGGAATTGGTGCTGTTTTAATGCAACATAAACAGCCAATTGCCTACTTCAGTAAAGCTCTTTCTGAGGGTCAGTTAAACAAGTCTATATATGAGAAAGAATTGATGGCTTTAGTGCTTTCCATTCAACACTGGAGACACTATCTGCTAGGAAGAGAATTTGTGGTGTATACTGACCATAGAAGTCTGAAGCATTTCCTGCAACAAAGAATTTCCTCTCCTGACCAACAGTGTTGGTTGGCTAAGCTACTGGGTTATCAGTTTGAAGTGAGATACAAACCAGGGCCAGAGAACAAAGCAGCTGACGCCTTGTCAAGATATTTAGATGAAGGAGAATTGTCTGCATTGGTATCTAATCCTATCTGGGCTGATAGGGAGAAAATACTAGAGGAAATCAAAGCAGACCAGAGCATTCAAAAATTGTTGGCTGAAGTCTTACAAAATCCTAGTGCTAAACCTGGATTTTATGTGCAACAGGGCATTCTATTATACCACTTATTCCTAAATTATTGAAGGAATTTCATGAGACACCTATGGGGGGTCACTCTGGGTACCTGAGAACCTACAGAAGATTGGCTGAGAATCTATATTGGGTGGGTATGCAGAGGACAGTTAGGAAGTATGTCAGATCTTGTGACAATTGCCAAAGGCAAAAATATGAAGCTACTACTCCTGGTGGTCTCCTTCAGCCATTACCTATTCCAAATGTTGTGTGGGAAGATATCTCTATGGATTTTATAACGGGTCTTCCTAAATCTAGAGGATTTGAAGCAATACTGGTTATAGTGGATAGATTGTCCAAGTATAGCCATTTTGTCTTGTTGAAGCATCCTTATACTGCAAAAACTATAGCTGAAATTTTTGTCAAAGAAGTGGTCAGATTACATGGCATTCCTAACTCTATTGTGAGTGATAGAGATCCTGTTTTTGTGAGTCATTTCTGGAGAGAACTGTTCAAAATGCAGGGTACTACCTTGAAGATGAGTTCTTCATACCATCCTGAAACAGATGGCCAAACAGAAGTGATCAATAAGTGCTTGGAGGGTTATTTGAGATGCTTTGCTATTGATCAGCCAAAATCTTGGTCTATCTGGTTGCCATGGACAGAGTATTGGTACAACACCACTTATCATATCTCCATTGGAAAGTCACCTTTTGAAGTGGTTTATGGCAGACAACCTCCAAAACTGTTGAGGTTCTTACCAAATGAAACAAAGGTGGCAGCAGTAGCCATGGAATTGCAGGACAGAGATGAGGCATTGAACCAATTGAAGCTTCATTTACTGAAAGCTCAGCAACAAATGCAAGCTTATGCTAATCAAAAGAGAAGAGATCTTATGTTTGAGGTTAATGAGTGGGTTTTTGTGAAGCTGAGGCCTCATAGACAACAGTCTGTTATTAGAAGGGTTAATCAAAAGCTTGATGCCAGGTTTTATGGCCCTTTCAAAGTTATTGAGAAGATAGGTGAGGTGGCATACAGGCTGCAGCTTCCAGATGATTCTAAGATTCATCCTGTTTTTCATGTCTCCCTGTTGAAGAGGGTTGTTGGTGATTATCATGCTCAGGGAGATATACCTAAGGAACTGGATATTGTGCTGGATGAGGAAATATATCCTATCAAAGTTCTGGGCTCTAGAGTTATTATGAAGGAACGTTCTTTTGTTAATCAAAGCTTAATACAATGGAAGAACAAATCTCTTGAGGATGTCACTTGGGAAGATGATGCTATGATCAGAGGCCAATTTCCAGACTTTAATCTTGAGGACAAGATTCTTTCTAAAGCTGGTGGTATTGATGGAATTGAGGATCAAGTGGACATTGGAGTTGGGCCTGAGCCCAAAGTGTGGAGAGTGTACAAAAGAAGGAATGGAATGAAAGCATCTGTTTAATAACGTGGACTAGATGACTGCGTGCCTTGCATGAGGAAAGAGAATTGAAAGGTTATAAATAGTTGGTTAGAGGAAAGAGAGGGTATCAAATCTTTTACTGATCTTTTGTAGAATTCACTCTGTGTGGATTGGGGGCTTTGGCCTTTGGGGGAATTGATAGTTTGTTATCAATTCTACACAGTTATCCTTATCCCTTTTATTATTCCTCATTGTAATAACAACCTTTTTATCAATTCAGTACTATTTTCCTCTATAATCTTCACATTATATTCCAATTCTATTTTTGATTTCCATTAACTTCACAATTGAAATCATGTAAACTATAAAGAAGCTCAGCATTTCAAATCAAATCCAGATTAACTAATCATGAACTTCAATTTCATAAACAGCTATGGTGAATTCAGCAAAAATCGAAGAATCATATATATATATATATATATATATATATATATATATATATATATAGAGAGAGAGAGAGAGAGAGAATGCAATGATGCTGCATATAGTGAGTGACCTTAATTTGGATCTGAGATGTGAGAAATGCAGTTAGAAGTGTAATTGAAGAAGAATCTAGAAGTAGTAAACTGAGATTCGAGAGTGTGTGATTCGAAAGAGTGTGTGTGAAGTAAGAAGATGTTGTTTTTGAGAATTACAATTTCGCACGCGAGAACATCCACATACCGGGATCTGGATTTGATGATGTTGTCTAATCACGCAATTTGATGCTGTTTTTTATCTCAGCCGTCCGATCAAGATCGGACGTCTGAGATCATTTGATGTTACTTTTGACATCAAATGATCTCAGACGTCCGATCTTGATCGGACGGCTGAGATCCAAAACAGCACCAAACTGTGTGCTTTTACAACAGAATGAAATCCATTTCCCACATACCGCACGTGCAACTCACGCCATTCAGTCCAATTTACAACTCAAACTAATTGAGACATATAGTGACTGATCTGACGGTCCTGATGCACGCACTAAATTGAACCTGGATTGAGTGTGGTCAGCCCCTATGACTATGTACATAGTTAGTGAAATCAAAACTATTTAATCAAGATCGGAAAATTTATATTTAGAGACCCATAATTTTTATATTTTAACTGCTTTAAATTTGAATCATTTAATTTTAATCAAACGACTGTGATGCAATGACTACATCATAGCTACTACATTGAATCAATGTCCCACTATATCCAAATTTTACCAATATATAGTGTGGATTAATAATGCGTGTAAGCTACAATTTTTATTTAAATGGAAATTCAAATTTCACAAAAATTAATTTAAATAAAAAAATTTTAAACGGAAACTTTTTTTGATCAATAATTTATATACATTACCGCAATAAAGATGTGATGAAGTAAAGAAGTAAAATTTTGTCAAAAAAAAAGTAAAGAAGTAAAATTTTCCATAAAGTAATATACAAAAAATTGAGAATAATCTTTTAGATAGGGCGTGCCCGTCTACACGCTAGTTTAAAGAAAAATAAAATGCATATTTTAAGTGTGTTTTTTGTAAGTCTCTTTACATATATATTGTGAAATTTGTAAAGAGAAAAGGGTAAAACTATTGATAACCTTAAATTCGATTAAATTCAAGTCAACACTAATATACCATGCTTTAAAGTTTGGACCTAATTGGCTTTCTTACTACAATATTTATTACCACCAGAATATTGATATTCTCGGAGAATTCATGAGAGAGAGAGAGAGAGCAGCGTTGTCCCTAGGGCAAACCTAGGGCGGCCGTATCGGTCACCGTCTTCACCGGAAGTAAGGCATATGCGTGGAGAGAATCAGTGGATAGCGGCGAATGGATTGAGGTGAGACGGTGACGTCGGAAAGAGTCTCGAGAGGCAGATAGAGAGAAGAATAGACACGAGCAGACCAGACGTTTCCATGAAAACCAGAATCTTCCGTTTTCCATTCCTGGTTTTCAGTCATTCATCGACGAACAACAGTGGCACCAAAACCATATGCGTGATCGTTTTCCAATGGGGAGGTTCCAGTCGCGATACAACAGCTTGCACGACGGCGAATATCATCGTGCACGGAACAACAACCAGCGTCCGTCTCTTGGAGATCATTTTCAAACCTCGCGATTGGCTTTGGACGTGCACGCAGAACAGCGGTGGCAGAGCAACGAGTCTCGTCGGCGGCAGCAGATTCCTCCACGGCGGCAATATCATGATGGTTGGAATCAGAACGTTTTGGAAGAGCCAAGGGATCAGGACTTGACAGTACTTATGGTCGACATGGAGAAGAAGGAGATACTGTCAATCTGTCAAAAGAGTGTAATAGGTATGTCTCTTTTTATTTCACTAATTTTCCGGTTCAGCTATCAAACTTTTATCTTAGGAAGGTTTTGAGGTTTGTGGGATGCTGGAGGACGTTTACGTTCCTAATCGGAGAAATAAGCGCGGTGAACCTTACGGGTTTGCCAAGTTCTCAAATGTGCGTGATGTCCTGAAGTTGACGAGGGCGGTGAATAATGTTTGGTTTGGGCATTACCGTGTCCGTGCTAGATTTGCCAATTTTGTTCGTAATGACATGGCAGCAGGAAGGAGAATGGATCCAGAGATGCTCGGTGGCAAGAAGGAGAACTCAGACCCGATAAGGATACATGGTAATATCAATACCCAGAAACTAACGATGCCCGTGGGCGCTAGTGACTGTAGCAAGAAGAAGAGGATGCAATTAACTCAAGGGAACGATGGTGGGGTCGGAGCCAGCAAGGGAAGTTTATCGGAAGAGATGCGGGTGGGTGACATCGTGGTCAAGATAGGGGAGCGCAAGGAGGCGGTAGAGAGAATCAAGGGTCAGATGAAGGAGGTTGGGTCAAACACCAGAATTTCGACAGTTCCTGATGTAGCTACCAAGGAAAACGAATGCCAAGTTCTTATGCGAAGTTACAGAGCTCAGTCTGACGATGTGACGTGGGCTCAAAATGTCTTAGTGGCGACGATTATTACTGGTGAAGCGGTCCCTGTGGTGCAAAACAGAATAACAGATGCATGTTTCGATAATATGGTTCTCATTCCTATGGGGGCCGATAAGGTTTTTGTTAGGAGCTCGGCAGGGGAACATGTTTCGGTTCTTGTTAATAATGCCAAGGATTTCTTCAATATCATTTTCTCGAAATGGATGCGGTGGGATATCAACTTATAGCCCTATAAGCGGGGCGGTTGGATACGGTTATACAGAATCCCATTGCACGCATGGAATGTGAACTTTTTTAAGCTTTGCATTTTTTACTGCGGTAGTTCCTTACGTGCGGACAGCTGCTCTGCTGACAAGGACAAACTCGACGTTGCACGGGTTTTGATAGCAACGCTCGATTTAGAAATTTTTAACACAGTCGTGTCTATCAAGGTGGATGGAACACTGGTACAGGTGAAAGTGGTGGAGGAATGGGGTACGCTCTTAGTGAGGATACTTGTCTTTTTGAGGAGGAGGGTGAGTCAGAGATAGCATAGTCTGACCACGATGAAGGATACTGTGATGTGGACGTTAGACGGGAGGTGGACACTTTGATAGCAAAAATGGCGAACAGATTGGAGTAAGAGGATGAAAGCGGGTCGCAAGCTGAATTTCAGGCTTCGGATATCCAAGTTAACGTTGAGGGCATAAATGCAGAGGTGGATCCTCTGATTCCTATGCAATCCAAGAAAGACGGTGTATCCTCTCCTGGTCCGGGCTCGGATCATGTTGAAAGAAGTGTCACTCGTGTTTTGGAGAGAGGAGGTTCACCGCTCATGGTGGATACTCTGGAAAGCATTTCGATTTGTTCTCCGGCAGAGGAGGTTGATCGGCTTACTGGTTCTAGGAGGCAAGTAGGTTCGTCAACGGCCCCGGGATGTATTAGACGTTCATCGTCATGTCCACCAAGCGAGATTCACTCAGTGATTTCGGGGCCTTAGAGTTTGGACTGGCTCCAAGATCTTAATCATGGGGAAGCATGGGTGATTTTCTTTGCTAGGAAGCAGTTTCCTAGGCGTGTGCGAGTTGCTGCAAAACAGAAGAAGGTTGGACATAAAGATACTACTAGAAATAGAGCAGGTGGGGTTTTTCGGCATACGCACTTAAGCCTCAAAAAAGTTGCTAGGTTACCTAGTAAGGATCGCAGTGAGGTGCTGAGGATCTTGAAAAAGACTGAGCACCGACGAAGAGCAAGGTCTGGGACGCACCAGACGGGGGAAATGAGTAAATAAGTTAGCTCTAACGGGTCGGTTTCGTCTGCCTCAGTCACTAATGAATGGAAGCATTGGGTGGTTTTGCAGGGCAGTGAACAGGTGGCAGTGGATGATGTTATGGAGGTCGGGAAAGCCATCGGGGTTACACTTAAAGGTGATACTACAAACATGTTTAGTGCGCTCACTCGGCCAGGTAATTCTAATAAGATGGTGCCAGGGCAGTCGCAGGGATGCGGTGTTCTCGATGAAGATTATCTCTTGGAATATTCGGGGGTTGGGGGGATAGAGAAGATGCGGGAGGTCCGTAAGCTATTAGGGAATCAGAAACCTTTTTTGCTTTGTCTCCAAGAAACTAAATTGCAATTTTGTGACATCGCTATTTGTTCGTCCCTGTGGGGTAACTCCCCTCAAGCGTTTTCTTATCGCCCCTCGGTTGGTGCTTCGGGGGGTTTGTTGACTCTATGGGACTCTTATGAGGTAGATGTGTGGGCGTCTGAGAGTTATGAACATGTCTTGAGGTGTCATGGCCGTTTTGTAAAGTCTGGTGAGGAGTTCTCAGTGGCGAATGTTTATGCGCCTTGCGACTATGGGACGAAGCAAGTTTTGTGGGACTCGCTTTCTACAAGAACTCAAACGCTGGGGAGGTCAAGGTTGTGTTGTACGGGGATTTTATTGCTGTCAGAAGCTTAGAAGAACGACGTTCTGTCAGGGACAGGTTCCGCTCCTTGGACCATATCGCTTTTAACCGTTTTATTGATGATAATTATCTGATTGATCTCCCGTTATGTGGTCGCAAATTCACTTGGTTTAAAGGGGATGGGCTCACGATGAGCCGTTTGGATAGATTTTTGTTGTCTGGGGAGTGGTGTTTGACATGGCCAAATTGCACACAGGTAGCTCGGATGAGAGGACTCTCTGACCACTCCCTGGTCTTGACTGTGTACGAGGAGGATTGGGGCCCCCGCCCTTCGAGGATGCTTAAATGTTGGAAAGACGTCCCAGGGTATAATTTGTTTGTCAAAAATACGTAGAATTCCCTTCAAGTGGATGGGTGGGGCGGTTTTGTGCTCAAGTAGAAATTGAAAAGGATTAAGTTGGCTCTAAAAGATTGGTATCAGTCTCACAAGCAGAATTTGCCTAGTCGGATTAAGTCTCTGAAAGACCGGTTTGCGGCCCTGGATGAAAAGGGGGAGGAGGTGGATTTAGAAGAAGACGAGCGAGCAGAGATTCATGGGATCACATCAGACATTCACTCGCTCTCCCGGTTGCATGCAAGTATTTGTTGGCAGCAGTCTCGCTCTCGGTGGATGAAGGAAGGGGATGCTAATACTAAGTTTTTTCACTCTGCCCTAGCTAGTCGTAGGCGGGGCAACACTATCTCGTCTTTGCAGGTAGACGGTAATACAATGGAGGGGTGGCCCCTATTAGGCTAGCAGTTGTTTCGCATTTGGCATCCCATTTCCTCGAGTGTTGGTGGCTCGGTATGGGTTGGAGAGAGGTATATTGTGTGAGGGAGGCATGAGCTGGTCGTCATGGTGGAGGGAGTTAGGGCGTATTCAGGAGGGTCGTGGTGAGCTGGGGGGAGGGTAGTTTGGGGAGCATATCACGAAAACTGTGGGGGATGGGTCTGACACTCTTTTTTTGGACTGATTCATGGGTGGATGGGACCCCTTTGTGTGTACGTTTTGGGAGGCTGTTTGATTTGACTGTGAACAAATCGGCTTCAGTGGCTGAGATGTTCTCGTTAGGGTGGGGGTGGCTGGGGAGGCGTGGGTGTGGCGTAGACCATTGAGGGCGTGAGAGGAGGAGTTGATGGGGAGTGTCAGACCTTACTTCTTACTGTCACCTTGTAGGATCATCTTTCAGACAGATGGCAGTGGCTGCCTGACTTGGGTAATTGTTATACTGTTCGAGGTGCGTATCAGCTCTTGACGGCACGATATGTAGTTCCTTTGGACGTTGCGGCAGGTCTTATTTGGCACCCTCAGGATCCTTTGAAGGTACCCATTCTCGCGTGGCGACTATTGCGGGATAGGTTACCCACCAAAGTAAACCTGATCAATCGAGGCATTCTACCAGCAGCGACTCATTTTTGTGTTTCTGGATGCGGAGCGGCCGAAACGGCTCAACACTTGTTTCTCTCCTGCAGCACTTTCGGTTCTCTGTTGGCTAGTGTTAGTTCGTGGATTGGTTCTTCTCTGGTGAAATTGCAGACTCTTTCAGATCATTTTGTCCAGTTCACTAGTTCAGCATGTGGTGCCCGAGCATGTCGTTCCTTCATGCAACTCATTTGGTTCGCTTGCGTGTGGGTGGTGTGGACAGAACGAAATCATTAATTATTCCGAGGTTCAGCAAATTCTTTATCCCATATGTTTGACAAGATCAAGACTTTTTCTTATAGGTGGTTGAGGGCGAATAGTATTACTTTAGCTTCAAACTGCCATAGTTGGTGGTCTAGTCCTTTGCTTTGTTTGGGCCTTGTATAATTTTTTTTTTGCTTTTGCTTGGTGACTCTATTGTAACTTTTGGACCCTTTCTTGGTACGCCTTGTGCTGAGGAGGCTCCTTAGTCGTCTTCTTATATATATATATATATATATATATATATATATATATATATATATATATCATTTTGACTTGTTCAAAAAATATATTTATTACCACCGACAACGATTGAAAAATGTTGCCAGAACCATAAAAACGTTGCCAATAATAATATGGGACGTTTTTCAGGTGTCTTCTATGCGAGTACTACCTATTGTCTAAGGCGACACGTTTTCTCACTATTTTTAGGCAACAATTTACACATGTAGCATAAAAAAGTATTGCCAGAGACAATAAATGTTTTAGTGTAGAGAAATATTAAGAAATAAGTTTCACATTCCTATAATTTTGATCATAGAGAATGAGATATAGAAATGAATGCTTCTATCGAAAGGATAACTTATAGTGCAATTAATCTTCAAGAACGCCAAATAAAAATACTAAAGGCTTGTTTAAAACAGTTTTGTTTTCTGGTTTTTAAAATGTGTTTTATAAAATATTTTTAAAAACAATTTTTAAGAAAAGAAAAGAAAAAAAATGTGTATGACTTTTACAAATGAGAAAATCATTTGGTAATCTAATTTTCAAAAACAGTTTTAGAGACAAGAAAATTATAAAATCCATTTGGTAATCAAATTTTTAAAAATTATTTCTACAATCTATATCTATAATAACTTTATATCCCTTTATTTTATTTTTTTTATTTTATAAAAACTACATAAAGGTGTTTATTATTTATAACTATATATCCCTTTATAATCTATAGTATATAATAACTATATATCCCTTTATATAAACTATTTTATTTATAATTTAATTCATCTTTATTTAATTAGATATAATCTACAGTATATAATAACTATATATCCCTTTATAATTCCCTTTATAATCTAAAGTTTTAACTAATATAAAGGTTTTATTATTATCTAAATTATATTTTTATCCCCTTAACTTTCACAAACTTGCGATTTTGTCCTCCAACTTTCATAATAGCACTTTTGACCTCTAATTTTAGCTCATTCCATTATTTTTTTATTTTTTTATGATAGTTTATTTTATTGTTTGATTGATATATGATGGCACAATTTTTATATAATTATTTGGTATATGATGGCACAATGTTTATTAAGCACAATGTTCCCTAGTTCCTTCTTAAATGCTGGTAGAAGATAAGAGTAACGGATGAGCCACGACTCACAAGCCATAGCTTTTCTTCTTTTTTTTTTTGAAAAAAAAAAATGAAAGTAAAAATATGATGATAATTACCAAAATTGCCATGAATGAAAACTGTTGAAAATAGGTACTTCTCCAATTTTGAAAGAGTGTATCTTCAATTTTTAAAGAGTGAAAAGCAAAATTGGAAACCAAAACATGTAAAAACCTGTTTTGGTTTTTTAGTTTTAAAAACTAGAAAATTGAAAACAGTTTTGAAAAATTGTTTTCAGAAACAGTCTTCCCAAGCAGATTTTTCTTTTAAAATTTTTAAAAACTAAAATAGAGATTTTAAGAAGTGTTTCAAACAGGCTCTAACCCTCTCTATTCTCTATTGCTATATTTTTAACATTGAGGACAATGTTCAGTTCAAGAATGGGGTAGGGTGGGGGTTCAAATCATCAATTTCCATTAATTTTATGTCTTTTATGCTTTCAATAAAACTCCAACTTCATCTTGCTTTGAATTGTTGATTTTTTTTCTTTTTTGTGACATGTGGACCTTTATTGATTAGATCATATGCTTGATTTGATGTGGGAAAATGACATGAAATTTTATGTTGAGAAATTAATTTAAAGGTTTAATAGATTAACAATTTTCAGATTTTATTTTTCTTACTTTCTATATATAAATTTGAGTTTTTGATCATGAGAGCTTGCAAATAGAACTTGACTCCTTTCCTTAATATTTCTTTAACATGCTAAGCTATCTGATAATAAACCTATCAAATGAAAACCTTAATTTCTAAAAGATCCTCAAATCCTCTCTTCATAGGATATATAGATGTTGATTACGTGGATGACACGTTCATGGATCTACCTCAAAAAGCTCAAGTTTGTCCAATTTATTATGACAGATGTTCGCTTCAATCCTTCAAAAATTCGTTGCAACGCTCAACATCGGCAAAGAATAAATAAGTACACGGTTAATTGCATTATTAGTAGGTAATGTAGCCTCTTTTATTTCCTCTATAATTTTATAGAATCATCCTTTAGTCTGATGAAGAATTTTTTTTTTTTGTTATGTTAAGAATATTGGTAATTAGCTAAAAACTTCCATTAGTTAGTTAGAGGTTCAAATTAGTTTGTTGAGTTTGTTACAAGGTAGTTAGTTAGTTAAGCCATAATAGCTCTATATAAGAGCAACAAGTGTAATATCTTACTCATCTTTTAATCAATATGAATCCTTTTGATTTCTATTACCTTGAAGACTTTCTAAAGTTTTCTCAATTTTCTCCTAACCATGGAAATCTTAACATGGTATCATCGCAGCCTTGGTTTCGATCCGCTTCCGCCATTGTATTGGTGCCGGAAAATTCATCCGCCGCTTATCACAAGGAAATTTACACCGTGCTTTTCGATCCACCGTCTTTTATCATGGTTTTTTCAATTCTTCGACATCTATGGAAGCTCTCCAAGATTGAGAAGAAATTTTTGCCGCTTCCTCCGATCCAAAATTCACTTCTAGCATCTTCAATTCAACCTTCCAGTGATTCAATTCTAGAGGTAAAGGGGGAGATTTCATCATCATCATCATCATCATCATCATCATCTACCTCTGTTCTTGAATCAACTGCATCGAACAACAATTTCAATTTCAGTTTTGGTAATTTTCATTCTGAAATTGTTCCGATCAATTCGATTATGTTTGCGAAATCAGAGATTAAAGGATGCACCGTCAAGATCGGGCAAATTGAATGCTTCTTGAACACAATCCAGCAAGAATATGATTCTGGCTCTGCATCATCACCTTCAGATCAAGCATTAGAGATCAAAGAAGAGTTAGTAAAGACTACAAATGTAAGTAGCACTTCTGCAATTTCACTTCTCCGATTTGAAATTATACAAAATCAAGCATTGGATCTTATCATGGAAGTTTTGAACAATCTGGTGAGTCAAGTTCAAAATCACAACATTGATCTCAGTATTTCCAATCGCATCATCGCTTCCTCAATCAAGTTCTGTCATTATAGATTTGAAAACTTTGGTTTGGCCTTGAGTGTTGATGTAAGGGATTTGTCTCAAGAATGCGATGCTTCTGTTATCATAGATCCACCATTCGCATCTCCACTTTGGTTATTTTTCAGCGCAGCTGCAATTTTCACCGTCGAAACTACTTTTGATCCCGGCGGTGTGGTTGGCAAACGTCTTTCCGTTGCAAAGGTTCTCGATGATTACGGAGGAATTCTTTGTTGTGAACCTCAATCTCACAAAGATGGCAAAACATATTGTATAATCACAATTTTCGATCCAGGTCGTGTCACCGAACTCATCTCCATCGCAAGAACATAAGGTGTTTGTGTTAAGTCCATCTAACTTCTGAACTCAATCTGGCTTCTGGTACACCTTCTGATACATCCTTGTTCCTCATACAACTTCAAACCTTTGCACATATCATCTTTTATTGGATTTTATTGCAGTCTTGAGTTTGCAATTTCATTCATGTTTTGAAATTATTTTGGGAGCAACTCTAAGAATTGAAATAGTTGATGTTAATTGAAGTTGTTTAAATTCTGTTTGTTTTCTTGTTCTTCAAACTCATACCAAGAGTTCTCTTACTATGAGTTTGAGGGAAGCTATTATAATATAGAAGTTAGTCCTACACAATTGTTCAGTTTTTGGTTGTGCAACATGTTGAACACTATTTGGTACAAGTTTATATTGGCTGTGGCATATGATAGCTTTGTGATGTAATGGCTGCACTGCATACTGGAAGAATCTATGCCATTGAGGGAAGGATCAAGGTAGTGATTTATGATTGGAAGTGCTGAGTCTGCAACATTGAGCTGATGTAACTTGTTTTCAATTGGGATCCTCTATTACTATTCATCTCTAGGACTTGTAGTAGAGTTCAGAAGATGTCTTACTAAGTTGTGCAGATTTATGATTTTTACTTGTATTCAATGTTTTGTGTCTTTGTTTGTTTTTAGCTTTGTATTCCAAACTCAAAATTGGTGAAATTCCCAATGTTGAGTTTGAGGAAGGATGTTAAGAATATTGGTAATTAGCCAAAAACTTCCATTAGTTAGTTAGAGGTTCAAATTAGTTTGTTGAGTTTGTTACAAGGTAGTTAGTTAGTTAAGCCACAATAGCTCTATATAAGAGCAACAAGTGTAATATCTTACTCATCTTTTAATCAATATGAATCCTTTTGATTTCTATTACCTTGAAGACTTTCTAAAGTTTTCTCAATTTTCTCCTAACCATGGAAATCTTAACATGGTATCATCGCAGCCTTGGTTTCGATCCGCTTCCGCCATTGTATTGGTGCCGGAAAATTCATCCGCCGCTTATCACAAGGAAATTTACACCGTGCTTTTCGATCCACCGTCTTTTATCATGGTTTTTTTAATTCTTCGACATCTATGGAAGCTCTCCAAGATTGAGAAGAAATTTTTGCCGCTTCCTCCGATCCAAAATTCACTTCTAGCATCTTCAATTCAACCTTCCAGTGATTCAATTCTAGAGGTAAAGGGGGAGATTTCATCATCATCATCATCATCATCATCATCATCTACCTCTGTTCTTGAATCAACTGCATCGAACAACAATTTCAATTTCAGTTTTGGTAATTTTCATTCTGAAATTGTTCCGATCAATTCGATTATGTTTGCGAAATCAGAGATTAAAGGATGCACCGTCAAGATCGGGCAAATTGAATGCTTCTTGAACACAATCCAGCAAGAATATGATTCTGGCTCTGCATCATCACCTTCAGATCAAGCATTAGAGATCAAAGAAGAGTTAGTAAAGACTACAAATGTAAGTAGCACTTCTGCAATTTCACTTCTCCGATTTGAAATTATACAAAATCAAGCATTGGATCTTATCATGGAAGTTTTGAACAATCTGGTGAGTCAAGTTCAAAATCACAACATTGATCTCAGTATTTCCAATCGCATCATCGCTTCCTCAATCAAGTTCTGTCATTATAGATTTGAAAACTTTGGTTTGGCCTTGAGTGTTGATGTAAGGGATTTGTCTCAAGAATGCGATGCTTCTGTTATCATAGATCCACCATTCGCATCTCCACTTTGGTTATTTTTCAGCGCAGCTGCAATTTTCACCGTCGAAACTACTTTTGATCCCGACGGTGTGGTTGGCAAACGTCTTTCCGTTGCAAAGGTTCTCGATGATTACGGAGGAATTCTTTGTTGTGAACCTCAATCTCACAAAGATGGCAAAACATATTGTATAATCACAATTTTCGATCCAGGTCGTGTCACCAAACTCATCTCCATCGCAAGAACATAAGGTGTTTGTGTTAAGTCCATCTAGCTTCTGAACTCAATCTGGCTTCTGGTACACCTTCTGATACATCCTTGTTCCTCATACAACTTCAAACCTTTGCACATATCATCTTTTATTGGATTTTATTGCAGTCTTGAGTTTGCAATTTCATTCATGTTTTGAAATTATTTTGGGAGCAACTCTAAGAATTGAAATAGTTGATGTTAATTGAAGTTGTTTAAATTCTGTTTGTTTTCTTGTTCTTCAAACTCATACCAAGAGTTCTCTTACTATGAGTTTGAGGGAAGCTATTATAATATAGAAGTTAGTCCTACACAATTGTTCAGTTTTTGGTTGTGCAACATGTTGAACACTATTTGGTACAAGTTTATATTGGCTGTGGCATATGATAGCTTTGTGATGTAATGGCTGCACTGCATACTGGAAGAATCTATGCCATTGAGGGAAGGATCAAGGTAGTGATTTATGATTGGAAGTGCTGAGTCTGCAACATTGAGCTGATGTAACTTGTTTTCAATTGGGATCCTCTATTACTATTCATCTCTAGGACTTGCAGTAGAGTTCAGAAGATGTCTTACTAAGTTGTGCAGATTTATGATTTTTACTTGTATTCAATGTTTTGTTTCTTTGTTTGTTTTTAGCTTTGTATTCCAAACTCAAAATTGGTGAAATTCCCAATGTTGAGTTTGAGGAAGGATGTTAAGAATATTGGTAATTAGCCAAAAACTTCCATTAGTTAGTTAGAGGTTCAAATTAGTTTGTTGAGTTTGTTACAAGGTAGTTAGTTAGTTAAGCCACAATAGCTCTATATAAGAGCAACAAGTGTAATATCTTACTCATCTTTTAATCAATATGAATCCTTTTGATTTCTATTACCTTGAAGACTTTCTAAAGTTTTCTCAATTTTCTCCTAACCATGGAAATCTTAACATGTTAAGTGATTGATGAAAAACCTTAATAGAAGTATATATATAGAGGGTTATTTTAAATAGAACCTTAATAGTACCTTATATTCTGATGGAGAGTTATTTTAAATTTTTAATCAGCTTTGTTTTAGACATAATTTCCTTTTGCGTAAAAAAAAATAATTTCCTTTCTTTATTGACGTATAAATCTGAATTTGATAAGTATTAATCTATAATATCTTTAACACCGTACCCACTTAAAAAGTGTAATTTTTTATGTGATGCATAACCATTTGGACAGATTTCTGAAATTTTAGAGGCTAAAAGAGATTGCAACTCTTAAGTAAGAAATATTTGTTTAAATTTGGCCATGACAGTACCCATTTATCTCCAATGTGTTTTTTATTTTTATCTTTATATATGCTCTCCAATAGTTATTTGACAAATCACCTCAACTATCCAATAGAACACGGACAACAGTCTAGCTTAACATGACTATTCCATTTGAGCAAATGAGGGTGAAATTATCCCATCGGAAAAAGTAAAACCTAAAACGGAAAAAGTTGGAAAAAATTGAAATTGGTTTGAAGTTGAATTACCCGACTTGGAAAAGGATGAAAGGTCACTATGAAGATCCAAATGAACAACACCGTTTGAAAGCTACCATTTCCCTTTTGAATTTAAATTAAATTAAATATGGTGATATTAAAAGAGTGAAAAAGTTAAGGATTCTATTTCTAACCCTTATAATACTACAATAAATGCATGAGAACGAAAAAGGTGTTTTGTCAATATAAGTAAATCTTTCCATTGAAGATACAAATTGTTAGTTGGTTAAGTGATATTTTTGTTGAGTTTGGTAGGGAGGATCACAATTCGATCTCTGCGATTATGATCGGAGGAATCTAAAATTACTTCATACTAGAACTTATCTCTGAATCAGATTAGAAGATTCAAAAAACTAGATTCTGACGATAAAAAAAAAAGACTTTTCATTGAAGCCACATTTTTCCTCTCTACCTCTTTGCCCAATTAGTTGGTTTACCTCACACTCTATCCATTTCCTAGGTCTCTATGGCATTAATGTTTACATGTGGTATTCTTGGATGAGAATCTTTCCTTTATACTTTTTGATCTTTACCTTGATCAGAGTCGACCAGACGGTGGTGCACGGCGGTTTGTGGTTCCGTTCAGTCCAAATGTGCCCGGAGGGGGGTTGTGTACCTGCAGGCACTCCGACGCTCAAGTCAGTTGAGGAAGGAGTAGGTTTTCAATATAGAATGTTACGTACCTTTGTGAAGTTGTGAAAAGGTCTATATATAGCCCCAGCGTTTGGCCAAGGCCGTTGATGGGTAGTTAATGCCCATCAATGGCTGTCGGAAAACGGCTGAGGAGCCGTGATGAGCAGTTAATGCTCATCATTTCGATGTTGGACGTTACGAATCTCAGGGGAGATGTACGCTGCTCAACGGTCAAACACAAGACTGAACTTGTGTTTGGGCCTTGCTCGACGGCCCAGTAGAGGAGGTCCTCAAAGTGTTGGGCATTTAGGCCCAGTCCAGAACAGGAGCCCCTCAAGTCGTCATGCTCGAGCAAGAGGATGATGACTTTAGTGGTCGTAAGTCTGGTACTGAGGCTAATGGCGTTGAGGGTTTAAAGTTCCCTTTGGTATCGAGCACAATGATATGCCGAGGAGAATATGTCCCATTGTTACTGAATGTTGGTAGGACTTTAATCTCGGGCATAATAAGGTGTCAAGGAAGTTTGCATCCCTTTGTTTGTTGACTGTTAGTAAGGTTCATAGGTTGCGAAAATTTCTTGGAGATAGACCCGAGCATTTATTGCGAGTCCGTGAATCTCGCCGTTGATTTCGCGCATTGTTTACCCGACCAAGATTTTCGACGTGATTTTCTAGGGTTTCGATGAGGTCTGCGCGGATATGACTTGAAGGGACAAGCCGCTTTGTCTTCCGTTGACACGTGTAAAGGCTATTGGAATAGTACTCAAGTGTCTATCTGTTTGGTTTGAATCACGAGGACGTTTCCTGACCGTTGGATACTCCCGCCCTTTGGTTTCTGTGATGGTCGTATCCGGACCGTTGGATCGTTTCACATCGTGACCTTTGGATTGAGGCAACGGTTCAGATTGAGATGGCGCCCTAAATATCGAGCAGATGCGTCCGTTGGGAATCCGTCTATATATAAGGAAGTGGAGGGATTTTTTCAAATCTTTCTCACTTCTCACCTTTCTAACTTCCAAACTTCCGATTCTCTCTCAAATTCTCAAGCTCTCGCTGCTTCATTCCATAGTTCCAAGTTCATTCGTTGTATTCTCCACTCGTTTTTCTCCATTTTTCGCAAAACAAGTAAGCATCTTGGTCTCTGATCTTTTATTTCTCGTTTGATAGTTGTAGATTTCTTGCTTTGCTTTGTTTTTGTTTTCCTATTCGCGTTTGTACTGTGACAGTGGTGGTTGAGGGTTGTAGGTGGTGATTAGCACCCTTTCCCTCCCACAAAATGGTGGAAAGCATCGTTTTAGAGTAGGTTCTAGGCCCCTGGTATGGAGGTTACTGGTGTTTCGCGCCTTAGTAGCTTCCATTTTTGGGTTTTTAGTGTTTGATAGTGTCGGGCATTCATAATATGTTTCCGGGCATTCATGCGTTTAGAATCCTCGACGGTTTAGGGTTTTTCTTAGAATTTCCCAAGTATTTTTCATGTTTGACTCGAGTATCCATAGAATGTGTAGGATGTTCCCGGGCATTTCCACGCTAGGCTCCTCGTATATTTAGGTTTTTTCCTCAGAATTTTCCTAAGTATGATTTATGCGTGGTTCGTCGACCATTATCCTCGCCCTATCACTTGTTGGCGGTGGAACGGGTGGATTTGATGTTTTTGGGAATATCGAATTCATTCGTTTCCTCTGCCTTTTCAGGTATTATGGCCGACGGAATTCAACGGAAGATTCCAGTTGAAGACAACATTGATTGGGTTGCTGATGATCCGAGAACGACGCCTAGCAAGTTTGAATTCGAGGAGAACTTCCCCGAAGACTTATTCACGGACATCGAAATTTCCGGCCATGCGGATTGGGAGGTTCGAATCCCCGGATCCAGACAACGGCTTTGCTCCACGTTCAAGAACGGCGGATTTCCCATGTATCAGATAGCTTTCGAGCATATGGGTCTTCGCCTGCCCCTTACTGATTTAGAGGTGGCGATTTTCAACCACCTGGAAATGTGCCCATCTCAACTCCATCCCAACTCTTTGGCTTTTATTCGCGCCTTTGAGATTGTAGCCGCACATCTACGGTTAGCGCCCACAATCACCCTATTTTTTCATCTCTTCGGCATCCAGCGTTCTCGTCCGAGAGGGAATGTGACGGGTAAATGTGGATGGGTGTCGCTGAAGCAGCACAAGAAATTTTTTGACATTTTCGAGGAATCATTGCGGGGTTTTAAGGATAAGTGGTTCGTCGTACGCCCCATCACTTCCGAGGGCTGGAAGAGCATTATTATTCGGGGGCCGAAGTTGGACGATGAGAGGAAGGTAGTGCTTGGCCCAGACGGCAAGCCTATTGAAGTTGATTGCGAGCGCTTCCCCTTCTGTTGGTCGACGAAGCATTATATGCGGGAGGCGAAGAGTTTCACTTTTAAGAAGGGGGCCTTGTCCAAGGAGGAGCTTGCCGACCTAAAGGCATTGGAGGATTTTGTAGAGGAATTCCCTCCAAGCTTATGGGAGGATAGAGAGGGTAATCCCATTTGCGGCGAAGAGGGTTACCAACTGTCGTTGATCACGGTCGTTTCGTGATCAAATAATATTTTAAGAAAAGTAGTACAAGGTAGTTAACCTTGGTCGTTTCACAAGGACCTCTGATTTGATAATTAGTAAAAATAAGAACAGTGAATAACACAATTAAATGGGGGTTTTGGTTTGTTCTGATCGAAAGAGTATTAGAAATTCAACTAATTAAAGACGATTGATTCATTGGTTTTAGGAAAACTTTGTTCATTACATGTCCAGGCTGGGTTCAGATTTCAGCTTGAGGGGAAGCTGCATTTTTCATGTTCTCACAGACTTTTTGACTTTTATACGCAGGAACACTACTTAAGTTCATTTTAGTTATGCTTTAGGTGCCACTCTACCTTTTCACCTGACGGGATCTCATTTGTAATGAGTCCAACCTGTTACTCCGAGTAGAGCACCCTACACAGCATTTGTTCCTCCAGTGGTGCAACAGGTTGTACATTATCATGAGACATCTTGTTCTCTTGAATTTGATGGTCGATGGAGACTATTTGTTCAACATGATTAGGCTGGACTTTCATAACTTGAAGAGATTGCATATGTTGTTGAAATTGTGAATTATCTTCAACCCCTACAAATTGGTTCATACCAATAAAACTAGTATCGAACAATATAGGACATGCATCCATACTATGATAGTTTGATCCACAAAAATTACAAAACAAAAGTGGAATATGATTTTGAAAGCATGTTTGTTGTTCTCTTGCTTCCAGCAAATTAATAAGATAAGCTAATTCATCCAATGAGGTACCCATTTTTTTTAAGTGTTTTTTTTTTTGGGGGTCTAAACAAAAATGAATAGAAAAATAACAAATCGTGTAAAAAAAAATCTAAAAAAAATAAAAATACCACCTAAAATCTCTAAAATTCAAGAAGATCTAAATATAATTTTTTCAGATTTTTTTAAATAAATTGAAAATTAAAACAAAATAAAAAGTGGTCTAAACGAAGGAATTTCGGATTTTCAGCCTGAAATTTTGTATCTTTGATACAAAAGTATTATTCTCAGATTTATTTCTGATTTTGTGACCAAATTTCGGACCAATCTGAGCTGTTGGCTGAAAATCGATTATTTTTTTCAGCTTCAATGCAAAATTCAACGTCAGAACCTGAAACACAGCAGAAACTCAAAAAAGAAAAATTGTTAGTAATGTTAGTTGATTCTCAATTTAACTAATTCCAATCAGAGATCCCCGGCAACGGCGCCAGTTTGGTCACGGTCGTTTCGTGATCAAATAATGTTTTAAGAAAAGTAGTACAAGGTAGTTAACCTTGGTCGTTTCACAAGGACCTCTGATTTGATAATTAGTAAAAATAAGAACAGTGAATAACACAATTAAATGGGGGTTTTGGTTTGTTCTGATCGAAAGAGTATTAGAAATTCAACTAATTAAAGACAATTGATTCATTGGTTTTAGGAAAACTTTGTTCATTACATGTCCATCATAGGTCACTGATATATTAATTCATTCAAAGGTCTATGCTTGGCTGGTTACTAAACTAATTAAACAAGCGATAATCAGGTTCGTAGAAATTCATTCAATTAAGCAAAGAATGTGTTCAACCAACCATGAGCAATGAACAAGCGCCTTAGAACACGATTGACATCATTACAAAAATCGGCCAGCCCTTTTGCTAAGCGCAAAAGCTTATATCAATTTTATTCAAATTAATTTAAACAAGCGGAAAACTAATTCGAATAATCTCAACGGTATAAACTCATCACAAAATAATTAAGCATCATTAGCAATGAAATTCATACTGAATAAAGAGGCATGAATTGATATAAGATAGCATAGACATGTAAACGAAATTATAATTAGAATTCGAACCTCAGGAACTCATAAACAAAGTTTCCGTATACCAACGAATCAACCTACGAATTTAGTTCTCCATGAGGGCAGCAGCCGCCTTTTGTTTTCTAATTTCGTGGATACTCCCTCTGAAACCCTAGTCTGAGTTTTTAGCTTTTATATTACATGGAAAATGGGCCTTAAAAGAATCGGGCCGAAAAATATAAGTTGTGCTGGAAATTGGTAATTTAAATCACGTCTGGGACATAAACGTAATTATTTGACTTATTTGTGCTCCAAATTGGCTTTCGGCTTCAACATGAAAGCTGTAGCTCTTTCTCTTAGCTTTCCAACGCATCTTCCCGCGCCTCAATTCGATATTCGTAGCTCAAGTTATGGTCTGCATAATCAGAAGGTGTCAAATTACTGTTTATTACGAAAATAAATAGCAAAACATAAATAATTGCAAAACTAGACTCTAAACACAAAACATGATAAAAATACCAAATTAGCAGGAGAAGTCATAAAATTGCCATAGCACAGAGTGATTAAAAAGTGCATTAAAATGCACTGATCAGTCGTCCAAGAAGTACATTAATACCAAGGCACTGTTGAAGTGCGCGACTAGGATAGAAGCTGAGGACGTACTCCGTATGTTTGTTCATTTATTTCGTAGAATTGTCCGAATTTTTGTTTGGTATATTTGCTCGTTTGTTTGTTTTCTCTAGTGAGTTTACTAACACTTGTCTTTTTCTTTTCAGGTGACATGAAGAATACGCAGCTCACCCTCCGTAAGCTCCAAGCCGAGAAGAAGAAGCGACAACTCGGTGCTTCTTCCTCAACCCCAAATATCTCTGGGCAATCTTCCCCCACTCCGTCCATTGAGGTGACGGGGGAAAGAAGGATTGTTTAGGAGGTCACCGGCGATCAGAGGCCTCCCAAACATGCTCGGGTTGAAGGAGGTGGGAGCATGGTGTCTGGTCACCACAAGCTGATCCCGGGGAAGGCAGCGGAGGAGTTTATCTTGCCTCCAGCTATGGGCCATGACTGCTTGCTGGACGAGAAAATCGTGGTAAAGATTTCGGATGCCGACCAGACCATCTTGGCGTCCATGGGACCGGAATCTCTTAGAAATGTGGTCGCAGACTCCTCTGTGGCCGTATTCAAGCTCTCGGAAGTGGCCACTTTCTTGAATGGTCGGGAGTGCAAATACTTAAGAGAGAGAGAGATGAAGCTCGAGCACACGCCAAGGGCTTTGGTGAACGTCTGTCTGCTGTTGAAAAAGATCTTGCTTCTCAGACCAAAGCTTGCGCGGATGCTAAGGGGAAAGTGACCAAGCTAGAGAAGGAACTCCACGACGCCAAGGAGGAGGAGGGGAAGTTGAAGGAGAAAGTGGGTGAGCTCGAGGAAAAGCTGTCCTCTCTGACTCTGACCTCAACTACTGATGAGGAGGAGAAGAAGGTGGATCCGACGGGCACATATGCTAAATTTAGCCGGGCAGATCTGATCGCCAAAATATATGAAGTCAGGGATCTGCAGTTAGAGGTTGCTTCCTCCAGCTTTCAGAATGCATTGGCCCAGCTCCAAGTCTTGAATCCGGGGATCCAGTTGGTGACTGATGGTTTGGACAAGCTTAAGGAGGTGCGTGATGGTTGGATTGCCACTCCTCCCCATGAAGAAGAAGAATGATTTTACTTTGTTTTTACAACTTTGTATTTTTTTTGTGCCGGCGTTATGCTCGCCTTTGCCTTGGTTTTTTTTGGCGCTTTTTCGCCTTTTTGTGTAATATTATGACAATTGCGGCCTATGGTCGCCTTTTATCTATAACTCCTTAACTTGTTCTACAATTTATGCTCGTTTTATCACTTTGCTTGTGGAGTGTTTATTTGAACGTCAACATTGAATGCACGCTTAATTATTTCCCCGTGAATTTGATCGTTTAGAGTATGCGAGGATACCTTAGGAACGATGCTCGATTCTTACTTAGGGTTTTAACTTAGTGAATTTAGACGTTCTATTCGCTAGGTGGGTCACCCTTTGCGCTAGTGCTCGTCTAATAAGTACGGTTGCTTCTTGATGTCGCGGATCATAAGCACCGTTCCCGAGCAGTTTGTGGAACTGCACGAGTGTTTGGCTGGCTCCCAAACTAGAGTTGAGGAAAGTTTCTTCGTTTGAAATTTTTCCTCGCAGCATTGAACATTCCATCGCGAGCTGGGCGTTCTGCCGTGCGTGTATTGAGCAACGATGGGGCTCGCATGGAGTGTTCTCTCGTTGAGCGTGGACGTCAGCATTAGAGCTAAGGTCGAGCTTTTAAATTTTTAAGATTCCTGCCCGTACCTAGGCATTCCTCCGTTGTATAGGCGCGTCTCCTCGGCGGGATATGCAGCCTTCGATAAAGAGCATGTAGAATTATGCTATTTTTAACTATAGTATTGTTATAGCTTTTCAGCGTTCCATGTGCGAGGGATTTCTTTGCCGTAGAGATCTTCGAGGTGATATGCTCCGTTTTCTGTTTTTGCTCGGACTCGATATGGTCCTTCCCAATTAGCTGCAAGCTTCCCTTCTCGTGAATCTTTTTGGTTCCTTCTTAGCACTAGGCTTCCCACCTCGAATTCTCTTTTGATAACCCTTTTGTCATGCTGAGCAGCTATTTTTTGTTTGAGTGTTGCTTCTCGAAGAGAAGCCCCTCTTCTGAGTTCCTCGACGAGGTCTAGTTCCTCTCTCAATAACTCGTCATTTATATCCTCCTCGTGAGGGTATTCAATCCTTGAGGATGGTTCTCCCATTTCCACGGGAATTACTGTCTCTATTCCGTATGTTAATCGGAAGGGCGTTTCCCCGGTTGTGGAATGTGGTGTGATTCTGTAGGACCATAGGACGTTGTGAAACTCCTCGGTCCAACTTCCTTTAGATGCGCCCATTCTTCGTCTTAGTCCTCGTAATATCACGCGGTTGGCTGCTTCAGCTTGCCCATTGGTTTGAGGATGCTCGACTGATGTGAGTTGTTGAGTGCTGCCTATCGCGGCGAGGAATTCTTGGAACTTCTTGTTCGTAAACTGCGTTCCATTGTCCGTTACCACTACTTGAGGGATTCCGAATCTTGCGAGCACGTTTCTTTTGAAGAAACGAAGTATGTGGGATGCGCCGATTTTTGCGAGAGGTTCTGCTTCAATCCATTTGGTGAAGTAGTCCATGGCAACTATGAGGTATTTGACTTGCCTTGCAGCTGTTGGGAAAGGGCCGAGGATGTCCATTCCCCACCAGGCGAATGGCCACGAGGAAATTAGCGTTTTCAGCTCGTTGGCTGGTGCGATGTGCATGTCCCTGTGTTTTTGGCACTTGTCACATTTAAAGACATGGTCTTTGGCGTCGTTTTGCATTGTCGGTCAATAGTACCCTGCCCTTAGTGCTTTTCCTGCCAGAGATCGTCCACCAATATGTTGTCCATTTATTCCTTCGTGGATTTCTTGCAGGATGAACTCTATACGCGTTTCCTCCACACATTTGAGCAGTGGGATTGAGAATCCTCTTCGATATAGCTTATCGTCGATCAGGACGTACGAGCATGCTCTTTTTTGGATTTTTGTTGCTTCCTTGGCGTCTGCGGGTAGTGTGTTCGACTTCAGGAAATTGTACACCGGGGCCATCCAGCTTTGATCGTCGATAGCACAGATGTGCATGACTTCTACTGCTTTTTCGATGCTCGGCTTAGTCAATGTTTCCTGAATGAGCGATTGGTTGCCTGTTTTTTTGCGCCTTGTGGTCGCCAGTTTAGAAAGGACATCCGCTTGTGCATTGTGTTCCCGAGGAACATGTTTCACCTCCGTCTCCTTAAACTTGGCGAGTTTCTTTTTGATGAGGTTCAGATATTCGAGGAGTCGTTCCTCTTTTGTTTGGTATTCTCCTGATACTTGAGATGCTACCAGCTGCGAATCTGTGAATATTTTGATTTCCTCAGCTCCTATGTCCTCGGCTAATCTTAACCCTGCCAGGAAAGCTTCATACTCGACTTGGTTATTTGTCGTTGGGAACGAAAGTCCGAGGGACACTTCTATTAGGACTCCGTCTCCGTTTTCGAGTATGATGCCCACCCCACTTCCTTGTGAATTCGAGGATCCATCAACGAAGATGGTCCATTTATTCTTTTCGGAAGTCGTCGACATTGTCATTTCGGCGACGAAATTGGCAAGTACTTGGGCTTTCAAAGCCTTTCTACTTTCGAAGCTTATGTCGAATTCCGCAAGCTCTAACGACCTTTCCAGCATTCTACCGACCATATCTGGTCGTGCCAGTAATTTCTTTACAGGTTGATCTGTCCGAATGACGATGGAATGGGCGAGGAAATAGTATCGCAGTTTCCTCGCGGCCATTATCACTGCTAGAGCGATTTTTTCTATTTGCAAGTATCGGAGCTCTGGTCCTTGCACTGCTCTGCTTACAAAGTAAACAGGTTTTTGCCCTTGCTCGGTTTCTCTTATGGCGCTTATGGCCTCTGATGCTACGGCGAGGTAGAGATAGAGTTTTTCGTCCTCGACAGGTCATGTTAATACTGGTGGTTCGGACAATGCTCGTTTAAGGTGTTGTAATGCTCCTTCACACTCTTCGGTCCATTCGAAAGTCGTTTCTTTCCTAAGGAGCTTGAAGAGGGGTAGAGCATGTTGAGCAGATTTGGCGACAAATCTAGCCATCGAGGTCAACATGCCGTTCAATATTTGGATGGACTTCTTCGATTTTGGAGTTGGATAATCGAAGAAAGCCCTGCATTTGTCGGGATTGGCTTATATTCCTCGTTCTGTTAGATAGAAACCGAGGAACTTTCCAGCCTTTACCCCAAACGTGCATTTTTCTAGGTTGAACCTCATGTTAAACTTTCTTGCTTGGTCGAACACCCTTTTCAAGTGGACGGTATGATCGATTTCCTCTTCGGATTTAACGATCATGTCGTCCATGTAGAATTCGAGCATGTCTCCAATTTCATTGTGGAATACTTTGTTCATCTTCCTTTGGTAAGTGGCACCTGCATTTTTGAGCCCGAAAGGCATTACGTTATAATAATAATTACCAGTTTCGGTCATGAAAGTTGTTTTCTTTTTATCGATTTCAGCCATTTTTATTTGATTATAACCGGAATACGCGTCCATAAACGATAGTAATTTAAACCCGGAGGAATTATCTACTAATCTATCTATGTTCGGCAAAGGATAAGCATCTTTAGGGCAAGCCCTATTAAGATCGGTATAGTCAACACACATATGCCACTTTCCATTAGATTTTTTGACAAGTACAACATTAGAAAGCCAGGTTGTGTATTGGGCTTCAGCAATGAAATTGACCTCTAGGAGGTCTTTTACAGTCTTTCGAGCAGCCTCCGCTTTTTCGGGAGACTGCTTCCTACGACGCTGAACTACAGCACTAGCCCTAGGATCTATGGTCAACTGATGACAAACGACGTCGGGGTCTATTCCGGGCATCTCAGCTGCACTCCAGGCAAACAGTTCAGCATTCTACCTTAAGCAAGCCTTCAACTGTCTTTTCACCAAGTCGGGGAGATCAGCTCCAATCTTCACGCCCTTTGTTGGATCCTCGCCAAGGGGAACTAGTTCGAACTCTCCATCAGGGATGGGGCGATAGTTTTCCTTGATCAAAAGGTCGTCCTAAATCGCCCTCTTTTCTTGTTTGCGCTCCTTCTTGGAAGTTCGAGCATCTAATTCAACTGCATCCTCGTTTAAGGTGTTGTAATGCTCCTTCACACTCTTCGGTCCATTCGAAAGTCGTTTCTTTCCTAAGGAGCTTGAAGAGGGGTAGAGCATGTTGAGCAGATTTGGCGACAAATCTAGCCATCGAGGTCAACATGCCGTTCAATATTTGGATGGACTTCTTCGATTTTGGAGTTGGATAATCGAAGAAAGCCCTGCATTTGTCGGGATTGGCTTATATTCCTCGTTCTGTTAGATAGAAACCGAGGAACTTTCCAGCCTTTACCCCAAACGTGCATTTTTCTAGGTTGAACCTCATGTTAAACTTTCTTGCTTGGTCGAACACCCTTTTCAAGTGGACGGTATGATCGATTTCCTCTTCGGATTTAACGATCATGTCGTCCATGTAGAATTCGAGCATGTCTCCAATTTCATTGTGGAATACTTTGTTCATCTTCCTTTGGTAAGTGGCACCTGCATTTTTGAGCCCGAAAGGCATTACGTTATAATAATAATTACCAGTTTCGGTCATGAAAGTTGTTTTCTTTTTATCGATTTCAGCCATTTTTATTTGATTATAACCGGAATACGCGTCCATAAACGATAGTAATTTAAACCCGGAGGAATTATCTACTAATCTATCTATGTTCGGCAAAGGATAAGCATCTTTAGGGCAAGCCCTATTAAGATCGGTATAGTCAACACACATATGCCACTTTCCATTAGATTTTTTGACAAGTACAACATTAGAAAGCCAGGTTGTGTATTGGGCTTCAGCAATGAAATTGACCTCTAGGAGGTCTTTTACAGTCTTTCGAGCAGCCTCCGCTTTTTCGGGAGACTGCTTCCTACGACGCTGAACTACAGCACTAGCCCTAGGATCTATGGTCAACTGATGACAAACGACGTCGGGGTCTATTCCGGGCATCTCAGCTGCACTCCAGGCAAACAGTTCAGCATTCTACCTTAAGCAAGCCTTCAACTGTCTTTTCACCAAGTCGGGGAGATCAGCTCCAATCTTCACGCCCTTTGTTGGATCCTCGCCAAGGGGAACTAGTTCGAACTCTCCATCAGGGATGGGGCGATAGTTTTCCTTGATCAAAAGGTCGTCCTAAATCGCCCTCTTTTCTTGTTTGCGCTCCTTCTTGGAAGTTCGAGCATCTAATTCAACTGCATCCTCGTTTAAGGTGTTGTAATGCTCCTTCACACTCTTCGGTCCATTCGAAAGTCGTTTCTTTCCTAAGGAGCTTGAAGAGGGGTAGAGCATGTTGAGCAGATTTGGCGACAAATCTAGCCATCGAGGTCAACATGCCGTTCAATATTTGGATGGACTTCTTCGATTTTGGAGTTGGATAATCGAAGAAAGCCCTGCATTTGTCGGGATTGGCTTATATTCCTCGTTCTGTTAGATAGAAACCGAGGAACTTTCCAGCCTTTACCCCAAACGTGCATTTTTCTAGGTTGAACCTCATGTTAAACTTTCTTGCTTGGTCGAACACCCTTTTCAAGTGGACGGTATGATCGATTTCCTCTTCGGATTTAACGATCATGTCGTCCATGTAGAATTCGAGCATGTCTCCAATTTCATTGTGGAATACTTTGTTCATCTTCCTTTGGTAAGTGGCACCTGCATTTTTGAGCCCGAAAGGCATTACGTTATAATAATAATTACCAGTTTCGGTCATGAAAGTTGTTTTCTTTTTATCGATTTCAGCCATTTTTATTTGATTATAACCGGAATACGCGTCCATAAACGATAGTAATTTAAACCCGGAGGAATTATCTACTAATCTATCTATGTTCGGCAAAGGATAAGCATCTTTAGGGCAAGCCCTATTAAGATCGGTATAGTCAACACACATATGCCACTTTCCATTAGATTTTTTGACAAGTACAACATTAGAAAGCCAGGTTGTGTATTGGGCTTCAGCAATGAAATTGACCTCTAGGAGGTCTTTTACAGTCTTTCGAGCAGCCTCCGCTTTTTCGGGAGACTGCTTCCTACGACGCTGAACTACAGCACTAGCCCTAGGATCTATGGTCAACTGATGACAAACGACGTCGGGGTCTATTCCGGGCATCTCAGCTGCACTCCAGGCAAACAGTTCAGCATTCTACCTTAAGCAAGCCTTCAACTGTCTTTTCACCAAGTCGGGGAGATCAGCTCCAATCTTCACGCCCTTTGTTGGATCCTCGCCAAGGGGAACTAGTTCGAACTCTCCATCAGGGATGGGGCGATAGTTTTCCTTGATCAAAAGGTCGTCCTAAATCGCCCTCTTTTCTTGTTTGCGCTCCTTCTTGGAAGTTCGAGCATCTAATTCAACTGCATCCTCGTTTAAGGTGTTGTAATGCTCCTTCACACTCTTCGGTCCATTCGAAAGTCGTTTCTTTCCTAAGGAGCTTGAAGAGGGGTAGAGCATGTTGAGCAGATTTGGCGACAAATCTAGCCATCGAGGTCAACATGCCGTTCAATATTTGGATGGACTTCTTCGATTTTGGAGTTGGATAATCGAAGAAAGCCCTGCATTTGTCGGGATTGGCTTATATTCCTCGTTCTGTTAGATAGAAACCGAGGAACTTTCCAGCCTTTACCCCAAACGTGCATTTTTCTAGGTTGAACCTCATGTTAAACTTTCTTGCTTGGTCGAACACCCTTTTCAAGTGGACGGTATGATCGATTTCCTCTTCGGATTTAACGATCATGTCGTCCATGTAGAATTCGAGCATGTCTCCAATTTCATTGTGGAATACTTTGTTCATCTTCCTTTGGTAAGTGGCACCTGCATTTTTGAGCCCGAAAGGCATTACGTTATAATAATAATTACCAGTTTCGGTCATGAAAGTTGTTTTCTTTTTATCGATTTCAGCCATTTTTATTTGATTATAACCGGAATACGCGTCCATAAACGATAGTAATTTAAACCCGGAGGAATTATCTACTAATCTATCTATGTTCGGCAAAGGATAAGCATCTTTAGGGCAAGCCCTATTAAGATCGGTATAGTCAACACACATATGCCACTTTCCATTAGATTTTTTGACAAGTACAACATTAGAAAGCCAGGTTGTGTATTGGGCTTCAGCAATGAAATTGACCTCTAGGAGGTCTTTTACAGTCTTTCGAGCAGCCTCCGCTTTTTCGGGAGACTGCTTCCTACGACGCTGAACTACAGCACTAGCCCTAGGATCTATGGTCAACTGATGACAAACGACGTCGGGGTCTATTCCGGGCATCTCAGCTGCACTCCAGGCAAACAGTTCAGCATTCTACCTTAAGCAAGCCTTCAACTGTCTTTTCACCAAGTCGGGGAGATCAGCTCCAATCTTCACGCCCTTTGTTGGATCCTCGCCAAGGGGAACTAGTTCGAACTCTCCATCAGGGATGGGGCGATAGTTTTCCTTGATCAAAAGGTCGTCCTAAATCGCCCTCTTTTCTTGTTTGCGCTCCTTCTTGGAAGTTCGAGCATCTAATTCAACTGCATCCTCGGTACTGATTGAGTTTACGCTGGGCAGCTTTGTTTCTTCTTTCTTCTTCTTCGGCATAACCACAGTGTTGAGGTTCTTGGACGCAGCTTCAAAGCATCGCCGAGCAGCTTATATGTCCTCGTTGATTGTGGCGACCTGTCCATCCTTAGTGTAATACTTCAGCTTCAAATTGATGGTCGAGGACACTGCAAATAGTTCAGCTAAAGTTGGTCGCCCAATGATGCAGTTGTATAGGGATGGGCAGTCGACGACCAGGAACTTGACCTTCACGGACTTCATGGCCTTGTTTTCGCCGAAGGTGACGATCAGGTCCACGTATCCCCAAGGCTTTGTTGTTGATCCGTTGAACCCTTGAGGGTCGGATCCAACATAAGGGACCAAATTATCCTCGGTAAGCTGCAGCACTTTGAAGAGTCCTGAGTACATAATGTCACAGGAGCTTCCTTGATCGACGAGTATTCTTCTCACGTCGAAATTGGCCATTTTTGCTCTGATGAGCAATGGGATTTGAAAGTTCGGCGATCCCCCGGGAACCTCTTCCATATAGAATTCCAAAGGAACAGAGCTTTCTTTCACCTCTATTATTTTAATCTCCCCGACTGGGGATGCCTTTTCTAACTCATCGAATTTCCTTTTGATGGATCCGATGGTGACGGGATTAAATCCTCCTCCGGAGATAACCAGTGCTCCGGGGAAATTTTCCCAACTCCCGTCCAGATGTGAAGCAAGATAATCAATAGCCTCTTTTTCCTCGTTGTTTGATAAAGGGAGGAAATCTTCAGGTCACGATATGGCGAGGGCTACTCCACCGATGACTCTATTTTCCTCCTCGGCAGGTTGTTCAGGGCTTGCTGGATCAACTGCCAACTGATTTTGTCGAGGAGCATTATTGGCAGTCCTTGGCTGCCCATCTATGTATTGTCGTGCATATCCTTTCTGTATGAGGATTTTGATGGCATCCTTCAGATGCACGCAGTCATCAGTCACATGCCCGTAAATTTTGTGGAAGCGACAGAATTTCTTCTTGTCCACGTTTGGTTTTGCGGGCAGTTGTTTCGGGAACCTGATTCCCGCGCTTTTGAACTCAGCGCTTGATATCTCGGACAATATTCTGTCCCGAGGAGCATTCAATGGAGTGTGGTAGGTGAACTGACTTTTTGGTGGTTTAGCCTCTCTGACTTTTCCACCTTCCCTTTTCTTTTCATCTCCTCGGCGTTCTTTTCTTTGTGAGGAAGGTCCTCCGACCTCGAAATTTCTTAGCCTTCTGACCTCGGAGGCCTTTTGTTTATCCTCCCACTTAATGTATCGTTGGGCCAGTTCAAAGAATGCGTCGAGGGTTTGTACTTCGACGATTCCAACAGCTTCTTGGAATTTTGTTCACTCGCGCAATCCTTCCTCGAGGAGATACAACTTCATTTTGTCGGTCGCTTCGACCTCGACAGAGACTTTGTTGAACCTCTCGATATAGCTTCGAAGAGATTCCTCGGGACCTTGGATTATTGCCTTCAAGCTGGCCACTGTCTTCGGATGTCGCCGAGAAGTGGTGAAGTGTGCCGTGAACATTCGGCATAGTTCTTCCCATAAGTCGATTGAGCCTGGGGGTAAGTTTCTCCACCAGGTTGATGCTCCTCGTACCAGGGAGAGAGGAAATAGTTTGCATTTTATTGACCCCCGCAGATTCCTGTAGTCGAGGGCAGTCTCAACGCTTTGGACATGCTCGTCAGGGTCTGTTGTCCCGTCATATTTGTCCAGCGTTGGGGGTTTTTCCAGTCCTCGTGGGAGGGGAATGTCCATTATTCTTCGTGAGAGGGGTCCTCGGTGCCTCTCATCCCCACTGCCCGAAGATTCCCTTCTTGGGGAATGGCGGGTATTTCCTCCCCGAGCAGCTGCTTCACCGTTCTTTGGTGGTGAACGATTGTTTCTTCGAGGAGGGGAACACTTATTCCTTGGTGGGGAGTTGTGGTTATTCCTTTGTGGAGGGAAATGATTCTTCCTCCGAGGATTCCCTCTGGGTGGACTCAGTGGTCTCTCCGCATTACGTCGAGGTGCAGGCCTCGGGGACCTAGACCTCGATCGCGAACGATTGTTTTCAGGTGTTGGCGATCTTTGCCGACGATCACTTCGCGATATTCTTGAAGCAGCACGCGAATCTTCGACTGCTCGGATGCGTCGATTTTGCTTGCGGATCAATTCATTTTGCCCACGCATGTTATCTGCTTGCTCGCGAAGTAACTGCCCCTGCCTCACTACAACATTTTCATTCTACGAAAACGCCAAAAAACCGTTCTGTAATGTAAAAATACCGTTGCCATAGGCTACGAGAACGGTTTTCAAAGTGTTCTATACCGAGAGGTTCTCTTAGCCTTTCGGAACGGTTTTTTTACCAACGGCAACCCTTGAAAACAACCGTTTTCTTAGGGTTCCTAACAGAACGGTTCTTAATGTTCCCAACCACAACGCCCTTTCTCGATGTTCTCAATTAAAACCATTGCCATTGGTCTAATTAGAGAACGGTCTTCTTTTATCTACCACAACGGTTTTCAACGGTTGCTCGTCGTAAAACAGTTCTGGTAGACCTTTTACTTCATTAAATACGACATGGTTTTTTGATACAGCAACGCTTTCTCGCCATTGCCAAATCAAAAACCGTTCTAGTTGTTTAGATAAAGCAACACTTTCTCACTATTGCTGTATAAAAAACCGTTCTGGTAGACCCTTAAGAATGATTTTGCACCGTTGCAAAACTAGCAGTTTATTTTCAATTTAATTTTAGCACCCTTGTAAATAATTATTATACTAGACTTAAAGAACAATAGTTTCAATATATTTTGAAAAGGAAATTTTTATAATAATAATAATAACAACACTCCAAGTACAAGCCGCACTTAAGGGCTGAAATACAAGATGAAAACAAGCTAAATAGACAAGATCTCTAGACACGTCACGAACTCTATTAGGTAATCAAAGAAAATATTTATATTCTGACCAAAGAAACAAATAAAACTAACATAATTAGACTAGGTAAAGACACAGGTTATCCGACTCTCCAATTATGCAGAAAAACAGCTGCATTATCTGTTGCCAACGATAGAAAGAGACTCTCTTTTGCATCATTGACTATGCTGCACTTATCGAACTTTGCTGATCCAGGCATACGACAGAAACTTAGAAGTCAATAATCGCTAACCTGGCACCATTATTAGCATAAGATTATGGAGTTAAATTCAAGATTGATCAGTGAAGAACACAAAAATCAACTAGATTTTCAGTGAAGAGCACTAACAATAACAATGTATATAAACACCACATAAATAGGGGAGTTTATTTCATACAAGATGATGATTATTAGTGAGCACTACACAAGTGATGGTTTCTACAGTTTTATTTTCATTAAACTCTCCCTCAATAACCTCGAGCAACCCTGCAATCGAACATGTTAATGTAAGTGTAAACAAATGCATGCAGCCACAAGTAATGAAAGTGAGAAATACACTAAATAAACTAATTAATGTGATTCGATTATTAAGTGTAAACAAGAAAGAAATGTGGTTAGAAGGAAACTGAAGAAACTAAATAAACAAATGTGAGTCGATTAGTAAGCTTCTCATTCTTGTTCTTCAACTTGCATAGATTCAAAACAAAAAGATGAAACCTACAACCCTTATATTCCACCTTTACACAGAAAAATGAAATCTATAAGCTATTGTTTTTGAATGAAAGGGAAAGTTAGATATAAAACTAAAAAATGGATTGAAATTACCTTGCTTGATAGTCAACTTTGAGACTTTTTCGCCGTAACAATCTAAGATATGTGTAAGCCCCTACTGATCTTGAAAAAGAAGAATTGGTGGTCAAGATTATTTTCGTACTAGAAAACGAACAGAAGATCCTGCTCTTCAACCACCACCTCTCCCAACTGTACCAAATTCAATTCATAACGTCATCAAAATTATAAATAGTTTTTAAGCGATCAAAGAAAGAGGGATTGAACACCAACGGTGCCACCACCCATAATGCAACTAAAAACCAATTAGTAATGGTTAGGGCTATATAAACATATGATACAGTTCCTACAGGACTGTATCAAATAAGTAGCTTATATAATGTGATAAACAAATCCAATTCATAAAGTCATCAAAATCATAAAAAAAACCCACACAAATCTCACTACAAATTATTAGCCCCTTCTCACCTATTATTTTAGATAAGTGTGATCCTTGGACGTTTGAAATAACTTTGGAATAAAATCCACATCATGTGTAAAAGGCAGTCAGTTTTAATATGCACAAAAAAGAATCAAAATGCACCATAGCATTTTTTCAAGATAAAATTTACATTGAATTAGCACATACCTTCAAACAATCTACTTACAGCTCCACTGCCTTCCTAGCTCATTCCCCTTAGAGAATTTGGAAGGCCAAGGGTGAACAAATTGTAAGAAAGATCAAGAGTTTGAAGCTTTTGAAGTCTCTCAATCTCAGAGAGAATTGATCCTGCAGCAGCATGCAACAAAATGCCTAATAAGAAAGTCTTGAGAAAAATAATCTAATACAAAGTTATGTGACGTCACTAATCTATAACAAAGGATAAAACATGACTTTAACAAAGGATAAAACATGAAATCAAGAAACATTTATCTCATCATCTAACAGAAGATTAAACATGACTTTAACTTTTCTTGGTAAATGAAAAAAAAAAACATTGAGAAAAAGAATACTATATGTTGAAGTTAGCAAATAGGCAGTCTCTCAAAGATGATCGCTCTCTTACATTACCAAACTGACTTCCTTCACATGTAAATAAAGAGAGCAAACTTCAACTCTCTATACAAGGACAACCTGGATAAAAGTTGAGCGTTAGTTTATTTCAAAAATCTATACTATTAATCAAAATTCAACAATAATACAAATCAAGTAATGTGTAGTGGTGATTCCTCTCAGGTGTACCCTTGAAAATTTTGTGATTAAAAAGAAAAAAAGAGAAAATTCAAGATTTATTATTCATTAGAGAATTGAATATATAATTTAAGAAGCCACTGATCTTCCAGATTTCCAGATATATAAAACTTAATTGGCAACAAAAGTGAAGTGAATCAACATATATACCACATTTGAGTATCTGCAAGGAAACCACATAGTGATCCTTTGGAAAAGAAATTTTATGTCAATAAGATAACATTCATCCCCAATTATTAGCATCATATACCGTGTCCCATAAGCTTTCCATGTGGCATAGTAATATCTCTGTCTTAAGAGTTGCAAATTTTCCCTGCAAAAACAAATTCATCAGACATCAATAGACAACAACATAGTGGATAATTAACAAATACAAATATTTGAAATAATTACTTTAATAGATTAATCTCCCCTCCCTTGAACTTAACTACATCAAATGAACGTATTCCCTTTTTCTCAATATAATAAATACTAAACATGTATAGGAATAGAAGTGCTATTTGTTGGGTTATTCACTTTAACCCTTTGAACAAAGAATGAGGGAGATGAATTATGAGAGAGATGGAAACCTATGAAAAGAATAGAAAAAATGATAAAGGGAAAGTTAACAAATCTTATTCTTCCACAAAGGGCCTTATTTGTTTATATACAATAGGTGGTTGCTTCAAATCCAAGCAACTGCATAACTACCTAAGACAAACAAACTAACTGAAATACAACTGTACATTGCCAGCTAGTAACTAACAGTTAACTAACTAATTAACTGCTAACTGTCTACACAGAACAATGTTACAACATTGTATAGAACATCTGGTAGAGCATCTGAAGGACAGATGTTCCAGCATCTGACTCAACATTGCACAGTCTGAATTATAAAACCAATACTCCTCCTTAATTCAGACTGTCAAAGCTGACAATTCCCATCTCCCTTCTTAGCTTCAGAAACTGATCTCTCTTCACAGCCTTAGTTAGTATATCAGCTTGTTGATCATTAGTTGAGCAATACTCCAGGCTGAGTTTGCCTTTGTTAACTTGGTCTCTAAGAAAGTGAAACCTTGTCTCAATGTGCTTACTCTTGCCATGGCTGACAGGGTTCTTTGCCAAGTTAATTGCTGATTTGTTGTCAATCTTCAGCATTACTGTGATGTTATCAGTAATCTTCATTTCACTGAGAAGTGATTGCAGCCAATTAGCTTGACAAGCAGCTAGAGAGCCTGCAACATACTCAGCTTCACAACTGGATAAAGCAATCACTGATTGCTTCTTAGAACATCATGAGACTGGTGCATTTTGGAATTTGAACACATATCCACTGGTGCTCCTCCTGTCTACCTTGTCTCCACACCAGTCAGCATCAGAAAATCCATTCAATTCAAGTTTGGAGACTTCAGTGGCTTGCTCATAAATCTACTAACATAGCCTACTGCATAGCTAATGTCAGGTCTAGTTTGACACAAGTATCTTCTTAGGGAACCTAACAATTGTCTGAACATAGTAGAGTCCACAGTCTCACTGCTTCCATCTACTTCTAGCTTCAGCCTTGTGTCTGCAGGTATCACTGCTGAATTGCAATCAAGCATTTCAAACTTCTTCAAAATCTCAGTAGCATACTTTGCTTGATGCAATATCACTCCTTTTGGTGTTTCTAGGAGTTCCATTCCCAGAAAGTAAGTCAATTTTCCTAAATCAGTCATTTCAAATTCACTCTTCATTTGTGATTTGAAATTCTCAATTTCCATGGGTGAGCTGCCAGTCACTAGCAAATCATCAACATACAAAGATATGATTAACATATGCTTGTCATCACTGTGTTTCACATAAACACCATATTCAACACTAAATTTCACAAAACCTTGCATAACAAGAAATTGGTCAATTCTCTTGTTCCATGCTCTTGGGGCTTGTTTCAAGCCATACAAAGCTTTGTTCAGTTTCAGCACCCTATCTTCCTTGTCTTTCAACTCAAAGCTAGGTGGTTGCTTCACATATACATCTTCTTCCATTGGACCATTTAGAAATGCTGACTTCACATCTAAGTGGAACATAGGCCATCTTCTACTACAAGCTAGTGCTATCACTAACCTTATAGTCTCATGTCTAGCCACAGGAGAGAAGACTTCATCATAGTCTAATCCTTGCTTTTGCAGAAACCCTTTGGCCACAAGCCTTGCCTTATGCTTGATCACTTGACCTTCAGGATTTTGCTTCAGCTTATACACCCATTTCACATCAATTGCTCTTTTATCTGAAGGTAGCTTGCATATGTCCCATGTCCTGTTCTTCTCAATTGATTTTAACTCATCAATCATTGCTTCTAGCCACACTTTACTCTTTATTGCACTCTTGACATCTAGAGGTTCAGTGTCTGCAAGCATAGCATAGTCCACAATGTTCCCCTCATTGTCTACAACATTATCTGGAACCATATCACAGTCTGCTAACCTTCTTGGGATTTGAGTAGTTCTGTGAGTTCTTACTGGTAGGTGTCTTCCATTATCCTCATCACTTGAGGCATCTTCCTCATTGTGATTCTCCTGATGTTGATGTTGATCAACAAAAATTACTAGTACATTTGTTTCGGATGTTCCAACATCTAAGTCCACTTCACAAGTTTTCTTAGATGTGGATTTCTGTTTCCAATCTCAGCTTTCATTTTCCAAGACCTTCACATCTCTACTGATCTCTATCTTGTCTAATGTGGGACTATACAATCTATATGCACCAGTTCTATGATATCCAACAAAGACCATAGGTTCACTTTTGTCTCCAACTTCTTCCTTCTAGCATCAGGTACATGCTTGTAACTCAAGGAACCAAACACTTTGAAGTGAGTCACACTTGGTTTGCACTTAGACCACACCTCTTCAGGTACCTTGTCTATCAACTTCTTTGTTGGACTTCTGTTTAGGATGTACACAGCTGTAGACACAGCTTCACCCCAAAACCTATGTGGCGCAAACCCTTCTGCTTTACCATACTCCTTGCCATATCTAGGATACTCCTATTTCTCCTCTCAGCAAGACCATTATGCTGAGGAGTATATGGTGCTGTAACCTCATGAATTATGCCTTGATCTTTGCAATAATTCTCAAATTCCTTTGATGTGTACTCTCCTCCACCATCTGTTCTAAGTACCTTGATTGACTTATCACTTTGTTTCTCAACCAGTGTTTTAAATCTCTTAAACACTTCAAAAGCTTCACTCTTAGCTTTTATGTGATACAGCCATATCATCCTTGAGTACTCATCCACAAATGTGATGAAATATTTGTTTCCACCAGTTGATAACACATCAATTGGTCCACAAATGTCTGAATGCACAACATTTAACACTTCACTAGATCTCATAGGAAAATTACTTTTGAATGATGATCTAGGATGTTTCCCTAACAAACATGTAGTGCAAGTATCTACTAGAGCTATAACACTAGGCAGTCCTAACACCATGTTCTTTGAATTTAGCATTGACAAGCTTTTGAAATTCAAATGACCATACCTTCTGTGCCATAAGTCACTGTCTTTATGTTCAGTAGATGTAGCTAAGCATTCAGCTTCAATTGTCTTAACTTGTGTCTTGAAGGTTCTGTTTTGACTTTGAGCTGTTTTCAAGATCAATCTCTGCTTTGAATCAAAGAGCTTCAGTGTTTCACCTTCAAACACTGCTTTGAAACCTTTCTCAAGCAATTGACCTACACTCATCAGATTACACTTCATCCCTGGCACATATAGGACCTTCTCAATAACTGCCTTCTTTCCATTGCTCCTCTGAATCACCACATTTCCCATGCCTTCAGCTGCAATGAAATTACCATTGGCCAGTTTGATCCTTGTGTTAAGACACTTGTTGAAATCAGTCAAAATACACTTGTTCCCTGTCATATGATTTGAGCACCCTGTATCAAAGTACCAAACCATAGACTCAGCTGTTTCATCAGTAATTGTAACCATGAAACTTACATCATCTTCTGATGTTGAACCATCTTGTGCAACATTTGCCTCTTCTTCAGTATTCTGACTTTTCTTCTTCTTTGGAGCCTTACTCACTTGCATAATGACCATACTTGTTACAATTGTAACACTGAATGGTACTCTTATCTTTCTTTGTTTTTTGCCCTCCTTCTTTCTTTGAAGATTCAGTCTTGTCTTCAACACTTTCTTTCCCTTTCTTGGAACCTTTCTTGTTCTGCCACTTCTTCTTTTCATCTTGGTACCTTTTGAACTTCACAAACAGAGCTTGCTCATCTTCTTTGCCATGATTTCTCTCACCATGCTTCAATTCATGAGCCTCAAGAGTGCTTTGCAGATCCTCCATCTTTATTTCACTCAAGTCCTTAGTTTGTTCAATTGTCACTACAATATGATCAAACTTATCAGTTAAAGTTCTTAGTACCTTTTCCACCATTTCTTCTTCACTGAGTGTGCTTCCACAATTCTTCATCTGATTTGTGAGAGTTTCCACCCTTGTAAAGTATTCTGCAACTGCTTCATCATTCTTCATCTCCAACAGTTCAAATTGTCTCTTTAAGGCTTGCAATTTCACTTTCTTGACCTTTGCATCACCTCCATAACTCTTCTGCAAAATGTCCCAAGCATCCTTAGAGGTTGTAGCATCTGCAATTTTCTCAAACACCTTTGAATCCACACATTGATGAATGAGAAACAGAGCCTTGCTATCCTTCTTTTGTGCCTCTCTGAATGTGGTTCTTTGCTGCTCTGTTGCATTGGCTGGCAATGGATCAAGAATCGTATTCACTTGTTCATCAGCTTCTTGAACAATGAATATCACCTTCATCTGTTTGACCCATGTATCCCAGTTCTTTCCATCAAGAATTAGAAGATTTGCGTGGAAGTTGCTCTTCCCTGCCATGATTGATTCACAATCACAGATTCTATCCTCAAGATTGAATCAAAAATTCCTTAGATCGTACTTGCTCTTAGATACCACTTTGTTGGGTTATTCACTTTAACCCTTTGAACTTTGTTGGGTTATTCACTTTAACCCTTTGAACAAAGAATGAGGGAGATGAATTATGAGAGAGATGGAAACCTATGAAAAGAATAGAAAAAATGATAAAGGGAAAGTTAACAAATCTTATTCTTCCACAAAGGGCCTTATTTGTTTATATACAATAGGTGGTTGCTTCAAATGCAAGCAACTGCATAACTACCTAAGACAACAAACTAACTGAAATACAACTGTACGTTGCCAGCTAGTAACTAACAGTTAACTAACTAACTAACTGCTAACTGTCTACACAGAACAATGTTACAACATTGTATAGAACATCTGGTAGAGCATCTGAAGGACAGATGTTCCAGCATCTGACTCAACATTGCACAGTCTGAATTATAAAACCAATACTATTTGATCATAAACCGTCTATTAAGAACTAACTAACAGATCCATTACCAATAATTCAATTGAATTTGAATTTAAAAACAAATTAAACTGAGTCATTAAAAAATTCATTCCCACAAAAACAAGTAGTAATATAACTATTTTAAATTTAAAAAAAAAAAAAAAACTTTATACTACTAAAGTTCAAAGATATATTACTAATTACTGATAAAAACATACTTTTGGTTGCATCTTTAAAAGCTATCTACAAAAAACAAAAAAAAAACAACAACAATAAAATTAACAAACCATTTAAATCTTACTTCCTTCACTTCCAAATCTGAGAAGTTCTCTAGCTGATTCAAGAGCTTCTTTGAACAAAATCACAGCTTTTGAAGTATTAATCGGAATTGAATCTTTCATATCCCTAATGTCTTCGAACAAAGGGATTAAAAGCTTCAACCTTCGTGCTAAATTACAATAACTGAGAATCGATTATGAGAAGTTGAATCAATTTGATAGTTGAAATCAATTTGGGATTTTGGGGATGAAATCAACAAGAACGCTTTGTGTGGTGATTTTGAGCAGAACGCGTGGTTTGTTTTTTGTTACAAGCGCCGTTTTGTGTGGTGATTTTGGGGAAAGATATATTTTTTATTTGTTTTTTTTTCCAGAAACAAAATATATAATGTTTTTTTTCTTTGGGAATATAAGATTTGTTTTAAAGGGAAATTAAAAATATCTTTTTAAAATTTCACAAAATAAAAAAACAGTTTTCTGCAGATGATTTAAAATATATTTTATTAAAATAATTTAAAATTATATGAGTACGGTTTTTAACTGTTGTTATACATTACAGAAGGAAATCCGTTCTTATTGCAATAGGCTATGAAAACGTTTCCTGCAGAATTTTACAAAAAAAAAAACGATGAAAATATATATTTTATTAAAATAATTTAAAATTATATGAGTATTGTTATTAACCGTTGTTGTATATTACAGGCAGAAAACCGTTCTTGTTGGTATCTATGAGAACGGTTTTCTACTGTTGCATACAATTAACAAAAATATATATACTATCACAAAGATTTATAAAAAGCGTTGTCTTTGATACTCTACGAGAACCGTTTTTTTGCATCCCAAAATTTAGGCGTTGCGGTAGGCCTAAAATGTTGTAGTGCCTGTTGATGGTGTTGACCAGTGCTGCCATCACCACTTCCATTGGTGCTCCATGTGGTACTTGTGGGACCACCAGCGGATCTTCTGGTTGTGGTGGTTGGTGCGGCGGCGGTGCATCAACTGGAGTTACTTGTGCATGCGGGGCGCTACCTTCCGGTGTGACGGATGTTTCAACGCCATCAGATTGATTTTGATGATTGGGAGGATTGTTTTATCCCACAAATTCGTGGTTTGCACCAGCCATTGGTCAAGGAATGAGTTTTTTGTTACGAGTTTTGGTCTAATTCTGGAAAAGACGGGGGAAATTTTAAGTCCCCACAGACGGCGCCACTGATCTTTACCTTGATCAGAGTCGACCAGACGGTGGTGCACGCGTGGTTTGTGGTTCCATTCAGTCCAAATGTGCCCGGAGAGGGGTTGTGTACCTGCAGGCACTCCGACGCTCAAGTCAGTTGAGGAAGGAGTAGATTTTCAATATAGAATGTTACGTACCTTTGTGAAGTTGTGAAAAGGTCTATATATAGCCCCAGCGCTTGGCCAAGGCCGTTGATGGGCAGTTAATGCCCATCAATGGCTGTCGGAAAATGGCCGAGGAGCCGTGATGAGCAGTTAATGCTCATCATTTCGATGTTGGACATTACGAATCTCAGGGGAGATGTACGCTGCTCAACGGTCAAACACAAGACTGGACTTGTGTTTGGGCCTTGCTCGACAGCCCAGTAGAAAAGGTCCTCAACGCGTTGGGCATTTAGGCCCAGTCCAGAACACTTTTACCATCATCATTTTAGTGCCAAATATCCGACTAAAATAAAATGCATGAAGTTGAAATTATTGTATTCATTAACAAGTTCTAAAAGAAAATAATTAAGATTTTGCTATAAAAAATAAATAATCAAGATTTTCACCGTTAATTCAAAATCTTTCTTTCTTTTCAGCAACACAAAACAACATTCCCTCTACTCTTTTTCTTTGATCAAAAGCAAAACAACCACAACAACCTTAATAACATTCCCTCTGCTCTTTTTTCTTTGATCAAACATTTCCCTCTACTTTAGATAACTTCATGTCTATAACCATACATTTAATTAAACCAATATGCAAATGGCGGCGGCGGTTATCTTAATATTCACAGCCATATTCTTAACAACGACAACAGCGGCTGCGGTTATTTCTGGATCGTCAGCAACTCTTACGTTGGAAAGAGCGTTTCCTAATCACGGAGTTGAGTTGAATCAGCTCAGAGATAGAGACGTTTTAAGAAACCGTAGAATTTCAATGTCTTCAAACGGTCCTGTTTTTTTTGCTGTTCATGGCACCTTTCATCCCTTCCAAAACGGGTAATTCAATTATAATCCAATTTCACTTTTTCCAACTTTCTCCGTTTTGGGTTTGTGTGTTTGGAACCAATTTTAAATCTTTTTGTGATTTTGGTTGATTCTTGAGTAATGGGTTTCTTAATTTGTTTTTAGAAATTTTAATCTTGTCTTATGTTTCTTCCACTTTGCTTTGCTTTTAATTGCATTATTACTTCTGTGTGTGTGATGGATTATTTTATTTCAGGATATATTATGCAAAGTTACACTTGGGAACTCCTGCGGTTGAATTTTACGTCGAGATTGACACCGGAAGTGATCTTTTCTGGGTCAGTTGCAGCTCCTGCAATGGTTGTCCACGGACAAGAGGACCGGAGGTAAATTCAGTTTTTTCTATTTATTGATTTAGTATCCTATTTACAGAACAATAATCGATATGGTTTATGGATTTTTTCGCAGATTGAGCTCAATATTTTTGACCCTGGGCATTCATCAACATCATCGTTAATCTCTTGTTCCGACCGAAGGTGCAAGAAGAGTGGAATACAAACATCAAACGCAACCTGTTCCAGTCAGAACAATAAGTGCTCTTACAGTATCAACTATGGAGATGTTAGTGGAACGTCAGGCTATTTGGTTTCAGACACAATGGATTTGTATACTCTTTTTCAAGGATATGTGGCTTCAATTTCTTCAGCTTCGATAGTTTTCGGGTGAGCTTTCTTGAGCCTGAAATGGTTATCTTATTTTTTTCGTGTTTATTGGTTTAATCTAATATCGGAAACTGTTACTCTGTGAATCGAGCAGGTGTAGTAACAAGCGGAGCGGAGGTTTAACAAAATCTGACAGAGCCGTTGATGGTGTACTTGGGTTAGGTCGACAGAATATATCTGTGATCTCCCAGCTTTCCTCACAAGGCATTACTCGTAGAGTATTCTCACACTGTCTTAGAGGAGATAGCGCTGGTGGAGGAATATTGGTTCTTGGAGAAATTGTGGAGCCTGGCATAGTTTATACTCCACTTGTTCCATCACAGTAAGTCTTCTCTTGAAAAGTTTGTGTAAAAGTTAAAGACCTAATGATAGATGAAGAGTATTTAATATTAAAAGTCATTTGACGTTCAAGGCTTCTAATAATGCGTCAAATCAATATGTTAAAATGCAGTTCCTGTTTGTCAATCTTGAACATTGAAAGTCAAATTATAGTTTGTAGCTTATATGTTAAGAATCTACTTGTAAAGAATGAAATGCCTAGATGACGGCACATATGAATTTTGGTATCAATGTAATGTTGTGAAAGTGTTTGAGTTTTGTCATCTACCTCAGTACCTGTTATTAGAATAGATGATTAGTGTCTTGCGCTATGCTAATGCTGATTCTAAATTTAAGTGATGGTCAAATGAATCTATTTCGTATCTGGAAAAGGTTAAATCTGAAAGTATTTGAAATCATCCCTTCATACCTGAAAGGAATTATAGTCCACCATGAACATTCATTATTGTTTCCTTAAACTTTTATGCAGAACTTGAATAGATATTATAGAATTTGAAAGAGTGAGACTTCAGGGACTAATTTGATGGATTAAGAATAGTTTATGGACTATTTATCATATTTATATAGTTCATGACCAAATAGGTTAGAGAATGATAGTTTAGGGACCAAATTTAAGGTTTACTCTAATTGAAGTCAGGTGTCTTCAAAGATTGTGCATTTAAAAAGTGTTTAGATAAGTGCACCCTTCATGCATCTTTTAGGCCTCGTTACAACCTAAATCTACTGAGCATCTCTGTCAACGGCCAGCCATTGCAAATCGATGCATCCGTTTTTGCAACATCAAACGACAGAGGTACCATTGTTGATTCTGGAACAACTTTGGCATACCTTCCAGAAGAGGCTTATGATCCCTTTGTTAATTCGGTGAGTTTCATTCATTTATCAAATAATTATACTTCTTTAATGCTTGATGTATTTTACTTAGCAATCATGGCTTTGTTCTTGCTTGGTTAGAAGTTTATCAAACATTAATAGAAAAATGATTAATTTACAACTGCAGATTACTGCTATGATACCACAGTCTGTACGTACTGTTTTTCTCAGGGGAAATCGGTGTTTCTTAGTTACTAAAAGGTTAGACTGAACACTTCATACATATTTTATTTTTTCTGGATTTCTTATTGCCAATTATGTGTTTCAGAATGGATCATCCTAATGCTCTTTTTGTCTCACTACTTTTTCATTACTGTGCTTAGTGTCACTGACATTTTCCCTCAAGTGAGTCTGAACTTTGCTGGTGGTGCATCACTGGATTTAAGACCGCTGGACTATCTTATACAGCAAAACTCTATTGTAAGTATTCAAGCTTCAATATGTTTCTGTTTTTCATTTTTCTGAGGACTGGGTTGGATTTTATTTATTTATTTACAAATGTAATATTTTAAGTCAGAGAGAGTTGCATTTGACAATTATTGAAGAACCGCTGCTTAATGTTCCTTTGTGTAGGACATTTGACATGATAACTTATTTTACTGAACTAATAATTTATTAAGGCATAGGATACTGCTATTTTATCTCAAGTACAACAAACTCCATTTGCAATTCCAATTTATTTGATTGAATTTTCCTTTCTTATGCTTGCTTGCTCTCTGTTGAGGTGAGTGCATTATAAGAAAATACAAACAATGAAAGACAACTTTTCCTGTAATTCTCATTATATGCCATTTACCAACCGAAATTAAATATTGTACATAAGACTGTAGAGACTAGAGAAAGTTTAATACATGTCTCACATACAGAAAATTATTGGATATTGTTAATGTTGACAGTTTTGATTACAAGCACTTGTTTTCAATATTCAGTTTATGCTTCACTTTGTTCCATTTTTATATACCATATGTCACCTTACTAATCGCTACGATGAACCAATGCATATTACAGGGTGGTGCAGCAGTGTGGTGTATTGCCTTTCAGAAGATCAAAGGTCAAGGAACAACAATCCTAGGAGGTATAATACCATACCACTTTGAACACTCTAGGTCGTGTATCCACCTATTGTTTTTGTGATATTTTGCATTTGATTGAAGGTCAACTAAAAACTTTTATATAGTGCAATATTTAGAAAGAAAATCATTGTATTGATTATATGTTATTTTATGTCTACCTATAGATTTTAAATTCTTACCCTGTCTTTTGCTGAAAAATGCTTAACCTTATTGTTAGTTTATAGCATTCGTATAATTCTACACTCTACACTTAACCTACGATGATATCAATTTGAAAATTTGAAAATTAGAATATCATTTTTTGTACTTAAATTATTGTTCATAATCTGTTAAGAATCTTTTCTTCAAGAGTATATTATACTATTACTAACAACATCACTTTGTGGCAGATCTTGTATTAAAAGACAAGATTGTTGTTTATGATCTGGCCGGTCAACGCATTGGATGGGTTAACTATGACTGTAAGTTTCAGCTACACTACCAGAGATACATATAGTGAATTTCATAGAGTTATCTTTGTTTATTCTCGATTTTATATTTGATTCTGATCATGCTGTTAATTTAAATTCAACAATGTAGGTTCTTTGCCGGTTAATGTCTCTGAAGCAACTGGCACTGACAGTGGTGAACATAAGAATGTTGGCACTTTTTTACATGATGGACTTAAGCTGTCAAAGACAGGGTGTTTGGCTATCTTTGTAACCTTGATTTGCTACTTTGTGTTTTTTTAGTATTCATTTATGCAGTGTGAGAGATAGATATAATATTATTTTTCCTATGTATATCCTATTTCCACTGTATATTTGTGATAATTGGAGAGACCACATATTATTTCCAATATTGTTTGTGTTGTGCCCTCTTTCTGCACAATAGGTTTTTAAGGTTTAGGTTTAGATTTAGTTAATTCTGTAGGACACTATCAGTCTTGTAGAATCGAAGCATTACTCCTATTTAATGAAATGTAGTAATCCTATTGTGCCATTATTTTTTCTCTGGTTCTTAAATTCTCTACTTATTGTACTTTGATAAATAAAATTCTTGAGTTTTTCAAATATGTTTTGTGATAAATAAAATTTAGTTTTCTCATGTTACTTATGTTTTAACAGTAGAGAATAATAAAAGTGAAAAAAAAGAAGATAACCATGGTCTTACGACTCATTCAGAAGAAGTGATGTGCAAGAAAGAAGGGAAGAAAGTTCATCTTCTGTCGCGCCGATCCAAATCCCTGCCATCTTACTCTACCAAAACTTCATTTGCATGTAAACACGTTCTTTTATACCCGGTAAGGAGATTCAGAAACTTTAATTCTTTTCTGAAATAATAGTGGTCACCAAATGAATACACTTTTCCCTAGAAGTGTATCCTTGCTTTCATTTTGATTGGGTTTCTTCATTGTCCACAAAAGGATACCTGATAGAAAATGCCATGAATCTATAAATGATACCTGATAGAAAATGCAAAAAGCTTCATTAAAAACTTGTAGTTGATCATTCAAAAGGTGAAAACAGAAAGAGGTAATTCTGCCATGCAACAGTGTTATAACGGCACTATTTGACAGCATTTTTTTGTACTAAATAGCATATCACGAAACAATAGTGTTTTGTTCGAATTCCACCGTGCTACAGCGTTATAGCCTATTTAACAACATTGAATAAAAGAGATTGTTCAGATTTCGAATTGAATAGTAAGATTACACCAAGTACTACCATCAAATGTGTCAATCATTTAAGATATAAATGGCAGGTGTTGGCGGCATTTGGATCATGAGCACACAGTGAAATAGTGTAGAAACCAGTAAGTCATATCTTTACCTGGGAACTTGCTCTAAATGACAGACATACCAAACATGCCTTGGGGACGGACGATTTGTTAGAATCAACTTTACTGTCAGAAATACGAATAGGAAGCTTCATGGTTTTACCAGCTGAGACGCTAACTTCATTGTGTATTGATCAAAAAATAATACACAATTGTTTTGAGACTAGCCTATCAGAGAAGTCAGTTCAAAGCATGATTGATTTAACAGACCAAATATGTGCCAAAACTAACCAACTTAAGGTTATGAGCTTAACTTCATTGAAACATATAGCTTCAAATTATGGAACATTCCACAGTACAACATGCTATCGAACAAAGAGCTTTGCTTGTATTAACTTATTTGAGCTAATTTAACGACATAAGCACTTGTGAGACTATTTGATAAAATGCTTCAACCAAACTTACTCTCTCCAACCTTCTTCTCATATCTTTATAGCATTCAATTCCAATTTCAAACCATTGTGACACAATTCCAAAGTAATGTCTGCAGAACAAGTTCTAACATTGTTAGATTCCTTCTGGTTTGAAACTACAATTCTCACCAACAAAAACCCTTCAAATTTTCACTCAAAAATGGAAGCAATTCTTCCTCTGAACTCATAAACCAGCCATGAAAGTTAATTTATAAGCATAAAGTATGAGTGAATCTTCATGAGAAGGAAAAAAATGTAGCATAAAATATAATCCTTTAAGAAAACAAAATTAAGACATATTAATAATCCCTCTATTAGAGACTATTTTCGTGTTAAATATCGTCATGGACTAAGTTAATTCTGATAGTGATAGACTTGTTGTATAATTTTTCTTAAGGTAAATTGAGTGCCATGTTTTTTCTGTGAATTTTAGGCAGTACTTTAACTTAATTTCAAGAATTGAGCTTGAGACCTTCATTGTGAATTATTTCAAGAATATTTTCTGTGGCGAGAATACCTGCACCACTAATTCTATGATAGAAGACTGTGTCCCGAACCTGGTTTCCTTAGCAGGCAATGAGTCGTTAATTGCAACTCCAACTGCGACTGAGATTAAGGCGGCGATTTTTAATATGAAAGGTGACGGAGCTCCTGGTCCGGATGGATTTAGTGTCCACTTTTATCAATGCTTTTGGGAGATTATCGGCTTATCGCTTCAGATGTTATTCATTCAGTTCAGTCTTTTTTCTTGAATGGTAAACTCCCACAACATCTGAACTTAAACATCTTGATTCTAATCCTGAAAATACCCAAAGCAGACAGAATTGAGAATTTTCGGCTGATTGCTTTAGCTAATTTCCAATTTAAAATCATCACCAAGGTTTTGGCTGATAGACTAGCATTGGTAGTGCCTAAAATCACTTCGCCTTAGCAGCGTGGTTTCATCCCGGAGAGACATATTTCTGACTGTGATTATTGCTTCAGAGGCAATTAATGTGCTATCAAAGAAGAGCTTTGCTGGTAATATTGCGCTTAAGGTTGATATTAAAAAAGCGTTCGACACACTGGACTGGTATTTTTTGCTGTCAGTCCTAAAGCAGTTTGGCTTCGGTACGACTTTTTGTTCGTGGATTAATGATATTCTTCATTCGACACGACTTTCTGTACTTGTCAATGCCAAATCGGCTGGCTTTTTCCCTTGTTCTAGAGGAGTCCGCCAAGGGGATCCTCTCTCCCTTCTACTTTTTTGCATAGCAGAAGATGTCTTAAGTCGTAGTTTAACAAAGGCCTTGCTTGATGGTGACCTTCGACCTATGACTCTTGTCGAAACGTGCAAATTCACACTCATGTACTATATGCGGATGACATTATGATTACGAATATTCTTGGCTTTTCTGCTGGGAGCATTCCCTTCACTTACTTGGGCTGTCCAATCTTTGTGGGGAAACCAAAAGTTATACACTTTCAGGTAGTCACCGATAAAATCAAGATTAAGCTTGCTTCTTGGAAGGGTGCTTTACTGTAGATTATGGGTCGAGTTCAGCTAATTAAAGCGGTCATCCATGGTATGCTAGTATATTCCATTCATATCTATGCTTGGCCTAGAAGTTTAATCAAGAAACTTGACATTTGGATCCGTAATTTCATTTGGAGTGGCGATGTATGCACACGAAAGATTTGTACAGTGACTTGGAGTAAAATATGTACATCTTATGATGCGGGAGGACTGGACCTTTGTTCTCTAGCACATATCAATGACTCTCTCATGCTGCACCTATGCTGGAATCTCTTCTCTAGCAAAGACCAATGGGCTGAGTTATCTCGGGCTCGTTTCTTAAAATTTTGTTCGCCGACTCATACTTACTTGCGTTCATCCATTTGGTATGGCATCAAACCTCATGTACATATGGTGAGAGATAACTCGAAATGGATTATTTTGTTCGTCGCCGGTCGTTCTCCTTTTTATCTCTTGTACCGTGTCTCTGTTCTCTCGGTGGCGAACTATCTTTCTCTCGGACTTGAGTTCCTCACTCGCCGGCGGCGGCGGAGATCTTTCTTCACCTCTTCTTCTCTGTTTCTGTTTTTCTTCTTATTATTTCTATTCTTTTTTTGTTTTATTTGATTGCTGGACCTCTAATAATGGGTGGTGGGTTTATGGATAGAAAATGGTGTTTTTTTTTTAAAAAAAGTGGTGGTTGTAGTTATTATTACAGTGATTGTTGGTGTGGATTGATTTGTGTTGATGGTAGATGATGAGGAGGTTATGTGGTTGTGATGGTTATAGTGGAGTTGATGGTATATGGTGGAAGAAGGTGGTGATAAGTGGTTGTCTATGAGAAAAGACGGTGTTTTTTGGTTATAATAACAATGGTTATGCTTGTAATAACAATGTTTTACAAATATGAGTTTTTTGTGTTCTCCCCTCTCATGAGTGTTTTTTCTTGTTATTTATATGGGTACAAAAATTAGGTTTTTATGAATTGAATGAGGATTATTTTGGTTTAGGAATGCTTTGATGATGATGATTTGGAATTGATGGGAGGATTGATTTGTTCCTCTTTGGTTTGATTTGTCTTAAAAGTGCAGATATTTTCCCTCTCTACTTATTCTTTTGACTTTTGACAGATGATGACAATAATAATAATAATAGTAACAATGATACCACTAATAATAACAATCATAATGACAATAATAATAAAAAATAAAGAGATTAATAGTAATATTGACAAATTAAAGAAAAACATAAAAATAAATTGACTAAAACATTTTTTTGGATTTTTTAATAAAAGTTACTAACGATAAAACTTAAACTAAATGAAATAATTATAAAAAGACAACAATAGGATTCGAACTCAAGACCTCACACTAGTAAACCCCTAAATACTCTTTCCAATACCAATTGAGCTAAATCACATATTCAAAAGAAAATGCGGCAATAAACCATATGATTATGTAAGTGGGCAAAATTTGGGGTATGACAGCTGCCCCTATTTAAAAATCTTTAATCACATTCGAGTGATGAAAGATAGTTAAATACAAGAAGACCGCAAATTTTGTTGGGAGAGTGATTGATGACGGTACTCTAAACTTGTTAACCAAACAAAGACGGTACTCTAAATTTCTAATCCACATAGATGGGTCTCTAAAACTCCTAGCGCTGATGGGACTCTAAATTGCTAGACAAGCGGGGATAAGACTCTAAATTGCCAGCGCGAATGGGACTCTAAATTGTCAGCCAAACAAAGATGGAACTCTAAACTGCCAGCGCGAATGGGACTCTAGATTGCTAGCCAAACAAAAATGAAACTCTAAACTTCCAAATAAGGTAGAACTCTAACTGCCAGCGTGAATGAGACTCTAAATTGCCGGCCACACAAAGATGAAACTCTAAACTTTCAAATAAGGTAGAAAACTAACTGCCAGCACGAATGGGACTCTAACTTACCGGCCACACAAAGATGGAACTCTAAACTTCCAAATAAGGTAGAACTCTAGACTTTAAAATGACGAATTAGATTGGACCCTGAAGTGCCAAATAAGGTATGACTCTTAACTCTGAACTACCAGCGATGATGGGACTCTAAATTGCCGGCCAAATGGGGATAAGACTCTAAACTGCCAGCGTGAATGGAACTCTGAGTTGTCAGCCAAACGAAGATGGGACTCTAAATTACCAGTCAATGGAGATATGCCTCTAAATTGCCAGCGAGGATGAGACTCTAAATTGAAGGCCGAACATAGATGGGACTCTAATTTACTAAATAAGGTATAGGACTCTAAAAACACTAAATATGGATGGGACTCCGAAAATGGAAGATAAGGATGGGACTCCGTAATTGCTCAATAAGGACGGGACTCCGAAAATGCTCAATAAGGACGGGACTCCGAAAATCTCAAATAGGATAGGACTCTGAAAATTCCAGATAGGGTAAAAGACTCTAAAAATTGCTAAATCGTGTAGGCCTCTGATCGTCAGGGTAGGACTCTGAAAATTCCAGATAGGGTAAGACTCTAAAAACTGCTAAATTGTGTAGGCATCTGAACATCAAATAGGGTAGGACTCTAAAACTTCCAACTAGGGTAGGGTTTCGAACTATCAGTGATGATGGAACTCTAAATTTCCAGTGAAGACTGGACTTTGCAATTGTCAGCGAAGACTGCACTTTTTAAATTGTTAGCGAAGACTAGACTTTAAATGCCAATGAAATATTGGACTTTGAAATTGTCAGCAAAGACTGAACTCTAAAATTTTCAGCGAAGACTGAACTTTAAATTGCCAACAAAGATTGGACTTTCAACTGTCAGCGAAGACTGAATTTTAAATTGCTAGTGACGATTAGACTTTAAATGTCCAATGAAGATAAAACTCTGATAGGACTCGGTAGGTGGGACTCTAAAAACGCCGACAAAGGTAGTGATTAGGTAAGACTCTTGAATTTCAGCAAAATGGGACTCTGAATTGCCGTAGGCATTTGAGCCAGGCAAGGATATGTTGTCATCGGTGTATGAACCGGACAAGGATCAAAAGTTTGCCGTATAAGATCGGACTTTTTTAGATTGAGTGCTTGTTTACTAAGAAAACTAACGGGTCTCTCTAGAGTAAGAGCCTCTCTCAACAGTAGTAATGGACCTCGACAAAGAACTAACTGAACTACCTTGAATGGTCACATAATGCTTGCTTATGCTATGTATTCGTGTGTTTGTATGATTTTTTTGGATGCATGATATTTTTTGGGATGATGCACTTGCATGATATGAATGCGTGTTGCATGGCTGATGCGTGAAAAGTCGGCAAAGACCTGGTTTAGGGGTGTTAAGTGGCAAGGAATCGATGTCATGGTATATTGAATTGAATGGTATGGAACTCTGGATGTAGGGAATGTCGGCGGGTATTGAACTTTATGCGTGCCAATGAAGATTAGGCTTTTAGGGTGCCAATGAAGATTAGGCTTTGAGTGTGGCAATGACGATTGGAACTTTCGAGTACCAATAATTATTGGACTTTCGGGGTTACCGGATGCGGTTTGGCGCACAACTTGATGCTAGAGGAATTCAAACATGATTGATGTAAGACACATGAATGATGATGAATGCAATAAGAGGCATGATTTGATGCTAGAGTGATGCATGATGCACAGTTATGATTTCAATGTATGAAAAGTTTCCCTGTAGTGGGTAATGAAGTGTTTTGTAACAAGGCTTCTTGGCTAGCGGTTATGGGATATCTGGCTAGCGCACTCTCCCGACACCCATGTTGAACTCAAAGGTCGTTGATGCATGGCAAAGTTTACTTGAGCAGCTTGAAAGGATGGAGTGGACATGCCCCTTGTGTTGCCCATTTTGCCATTTTCTCTTTTTTGAAAATCCCTAACTTTTGCCTGGACTGCTCTTTCGAGTTTTTAGTCCACCGGGAGTGTATTTCCTTTTTGGTGTCCCTAATTTTTGTCTGGACCGCTTTTTCAGGTTTTCGATCCACCGGGACGCTCTTTATTGCCTAAGTCGCCCTTTCGGGTTTTCGACTTAGCGAGCTTTTGATTTTATTTTTTTGTATCTCTTTTCTTTGGGCATCGTATCTTGGACTGCATCAGACTATGAGTGAAGGCTCCTCTCCATCCATGTGATGATAACACAGGCTGCCCCAACATTTGAATCTTTGAACGGTATGTCCCATATTAAAGCCTTGACCCATAATGCCCCCATCACTTGTTGTTGAAAAGCGTGCTTCTGATTGATTGACACTTTGAAGGCTTGACCCATTCTCAAACATCTTGACCCCCGTCAGCAACATCTCCATACGATATGCCCCTTGTTTATATGGATTTTCTCTTGATTGGTAGGACCCTTAGGTGATTTGCCCCTTGTTAGGAGTATCGTGTAATGATTCACCTTTTAATCAGACCCTTGTTGAAGTTCCCTCGATGCCAAGTATTGATTTGCGAGTGAAATTGTTTCTCTTGAAAAGTAATTTCGACGCAATGCACATGCAAGTTTTGAATTTGAAAATTGTTTAGCTATATACAATGGGTGATATTTGGCCAGAAGATCGGCCCAATTGAGAGTGATAGAAATTATAGAAAAAATGTTATTGATGTTTCACAAACATGAGGAGTCAGTTTAACAGTTTTGCTGAATATGCTTTTATAGTCAACCTAGCTTCAATTAGGTCTTTTGAGGGTTGTAATGTGGTCTGGTTCACGGTTTTTTTGAAAAAAGAGATTATAAGGCTCGAAATTTTAATTTTAACCCACCCATTCTCCCTTGATGACCTCCAATCCTAAGTTCAATTAACTCAATAGATGGCTTTGGTCGACAAGAGAACTTTGCTAGTTATGATACCGAAGGTAGGTACCGTGGTCAAGCACTGATGAAATTCCTGAAGTGACAGTCACTTCTTTTAGTTGACAAACTTGCTTTCATTTTTTTACTCCCTATTTTTGCATGGACCAATTTTTGAATGTGAGGCCCATCGGGATGCCCCATTTTTGCCTAAATTTTTACTTAGCGGGCTCTCTCCCCTTTTTTTTTGAACAGCTCTCATGAGATTTTTCTTTTAACTCAGCAAGTTATGACTGTCACATCAACGATTATGTGTTCTACCCTCTCATTATTCCCTCCATGTTGGATGGTGTACACGAGGGTGATAATGTGCTTAACCTCTTAATGAAGTGATTAATTGGGTTGATTCTCTTGCATCGGAACGCATCATTGAATTAATTGTAAAACTACCCTGCCTCTGGTTAAAATTAAGGGTTTTTAGCAAAATAGAAAGAACGCCGACTTCAGGCTCAAATGGGTTAACTACGGATTACCTCCTTATATCTCCAGTGTTTGGGAATTGAAACAATGCCTTACATCATCAACCGGGTTTTACATATAAAAGCATATATCAGCAAATTCAATTATTTGTTTACATCATCCGCCCCACCAAGTTTGTTAACATGTTAGAAGTGAAATGAAAAGAGAGAGATGACATAAGAAGAGAGTGGATACGAATGGATGGAATCCAAAAACATGCATGCTAATTTCATTAAAACACTTTGTCAAAGAGTACAATTTCAAAAACTAATCAACATCTTAGCATAAAGGAAATTAGAACTGGAAATGAAAAAAATTTAAAGACTCTAGGGATAGGCCTCCTTGTTGATCCACCACCTTTAGGAGATGCTTCTTGACGTTCTTGCCCTTGTCCAGGTGAGGGATGGCCATTTACGAATGGGGGTTCTTCTTCGAAGGTCAACCATTTATCGTTGATCCGGTTTTTTGGACCTCCTCTTCTTTTGAGGGTTCATGTCCTCTCTCGAGTCCATGATTTAAGTTTTCGTAGAGTGTCGGGCAACCGACTAGCAAGATTATGGTTGAAGGGGGTGAAGATGGAAGAGATATGCTTTGAAACTGTAGGTGCATGTATGCAGATGTATGAAAATGCATGAGTATGCAAAAAAAAATATGTCTTTTCATTTTCAAGGCATGCTTAAAAGATTTTAATGACATGTCATGATGCAATGTGACCAAAGAAGGTCAGGGTGTGATCCGGACAGGTTTGTAGGATAATTGGAAATTGACGGAACCTAAATAGGGGGTTCCCTACGATAGGTCGGTTCTAAATCTTAACTACCAAATCCCCTCACATGTCGGTTCTAGGGTTTTGGTTTGTTTAAGGGCGACAACCAAAGTCGCGGCCCTCGTTCAGAACTTCCCCACGAGGTTAGGTTAGCCAATTCAAAGGTCTCCCTTAGATGGAGTCATTGGGTTCTAGAAAGGTCCCTAAAGTCACGGACCCAACCGGAAAATATTGCCGTCATTGCAAATACTCGCAAGACAACAACACCTTTAAGAGGATCTACTCTAGGTGGGGTTTTCATGCCGATCCTACAAGCCATACGTCAAGAGGACCAACATTACGCAACCACCGTCTTATCTCAAGTTTTTTCTCCAAGCTCGGGTGTAGAGCTTTACTCAAATAATATCTCACCCTACAATTGATATATGTAGAAATAAATAGAATAAAACAAAATAAATAAAGCTTAAAAATAAAACCAAAAATAAAAGGAAATAAAACACCGTAAAAGCAAACAAACAATCGGGATAACCCATAACCCTAAAACTAACAAGGATAGGCTAGACTCTCTAATATTCCCCAGTGAAGTCGCCAGCTGAAGCGGGTGGAAAAATGCGCAAGCGTAAAATGCTCGCTAGACAGTAAAGTCGCCACCGAACTTTATTTATTCCCGGAGGAAAAGGAAAATATCGATAAAACCTTAAAAGCAATGGAAAGAGGGTAATCACAACCATTTCCAGGTTCGGAGTCGATTATGTGAGGGGAAGGTATTAGCACCCCTCACATCCGTTGTACTCAACGGGAACCTTCTCGTTAATTTTAGGGTTAAAAAAGCGTCTAATTTGCTTGCATGATTTTAATTAATTATTATGTACAAAGGGGGAAAAGTTAGTTTTTTATTAGTGTGCTTGACAGGATGTATAAATCCCGCTCCTACGTATTCCCGGGTGCAGTGGGAAATTCAAAGCTACACGCAGTTCTGGGTAGAAAATAATTGTTGGTTGGTTGGTTTTATTTATGAAAACATTTTGGTTGCGCTTAGGTGGGAAAAAACAAAATTTGTTTGATTGAAAAGGCGGACTCATACATAACGATAGTACCCGGTTGAGAAAAAGGAAAGCACGCGGGGGCGCGTAAATAATAATGTTTGGTGTGTTGAGATTTATTTTAATATTTTTTAAGAGAATGACGATTATCCGAACCACAAGTCATACGTCAAGTACCCAGATAACCGGGGAGCGAGAAGGCCATACGTCCGACCACTCCTTTTTTCATTCGAGTTTATTTATTTTAAAAGAAATGTTTTATTTTTTAGAATGATGGTTATCCGGACCACAAGTCATACGCCAAGTATCCAGATATCCGGGGAGCGAGAAGGTCATACGTCCGACCACTCCTTTTTCATTCGAGTTTATTATAAAAACTATTTGATGTAAAAGTGCTTTAAAAGAAGAATTACAATTGATTTTTTTTTTAGTGCTTTATCACATTAACTAAATCATATAATAAAAAACAAGTAAATAAAAATTATATCAGTGGGTGCATAAGCAACACGGGGAGGTGCATTCAGCGAGGAGGTCCCAAAAACAAAAGAAGCCTAGATCTGTTTTGTAATCCTGCGGGAGCAGTCTCTAGAAGAAGCACCATATGTGGGAAGATCAGGACTGTCCGATCAGAATCAGACATCCCTGATCTGATCACAATGATGGCCGTCTTGATGTTGACACGTGGCAAATAATAAATAATAATAAGCAAGATAGAAACAGATTTGTACTACCTTCTTCACGTTTTAAAGAAAACGTGTTTCTTCTTCAACCTCTCTCCGTTCTCGACTTCACTCACTCCCGGCGGCGGCGGCTCCGGCGCTTGCCACCGCCGTCGCCAGTCGTTCTCCTTTTTCTCTCTTGTACCGTGTCTCTGTTCTCTCGGTGGCGAACTATCTTTCTCTCGGACTTGAGTTCCTCACTCGCCGGCGGCAGCGGAGATCTTTCTTCACCTCTTCTTCTCTGTTTCTGTTTTTCTTCTTATTATTTCTATTCTTTTTTTGTTTTATTTGATTGCTGGACCTCTAATAATGGGTGGTGGGTTTATGGATAGAAAATGGTGTTTTTTTTTGAAAAAAAGTGGTGGTTGTAGTTATTATTACAGTGATTGTTGGTGTGGATTGATTTGTGTTGATGGTAGATGATGAGGAGGTTATGTGGTTGTGATGGTTATAGTGGAGTTGATGGTATATGGTGGAAGAAGGTGGTGATAAGTGGTTGTCTATGAGAAAAGACGGTGTTTTTTGGTTATAATAACAATGGTTATGCTTGTAATAACAATGTTTTACAAATATGAGTTTTTTGTGTTCTCCCCTCTCATGAGTGTTTTTTCTTGTTATTTATATGGGTACAAAAATTAGGTTTTTATGAATTGAATGAGGATTATTTTGGTTTAGGAATGCTTTGATGATGATGATTTGGAATTGATGGGAGGATTGATTTGTTCCTCTTTGGTTTGATTTGTCTTAAAAGTGCAGATATTTTCCCTCTCTACTTATTCTTTTGACTTTTGACACATGATGACAATAATAATAATAATAGTAACAATGATACCACTAATAATAACAATTATAATGACAATTATAATAAAAAATAAAGAGATTAATAGTAATATTGACAAATTAAAGAAAAACATAAAAATAAATTGACTAAAACATTTTTTTGGATTTTTTAATAAAAGTTACTAACGATAAAACTTAAACTAAATGAAAAAATTATAAAAAGACGACAATAGGATTCGAACTCAAGACCTCACACTAGTAAACCCCTAAATACTCTTTCCAATACCAATTGAGCTAAATCACATATTCAAAAGAAAATGCGGCAATAAACCATTTGATTATGTAAGTGGGCAAAATTTGGGGTATGACAACTGGCTCTGAAAGAAAAAGAAGAATTGAGAAGTGAAGAAGCAAAGGCAGCAAGGAAAGGAAAGCAAGCTTTGGAACATTAAGATCTTATTGAAGAACCTGATGAAAAGTATCTTGAAAGGATTTCAAGAAAACTTCAAAGAAGGTACAACTTCAAGAAGAATGAAGGAATGACAACCTGGGATGAACTAGACAACTTATCTGAAGATGAATCTGGAAGAGCACCAGGTGGTTCAAACTCTGAAGATTCAAGTTCTGATGGAGAGTCAGAACCTGAGAACATAGACAATATCCAGAGAAGAATGAATCAGGTATACTCTTGTCTTTCCAAAGCAAAATTGATCAAGCATCTTAAAAAGGTCTTACTTAAATCCTTTAATGGTCAGCAGAAGTATAAAAAGCTTAAAGTAGACTATGAGAATTTAAGTAGGCAAGCAAATCTCTCAAAAGATCTTGTGCAAAAAGTTTTATCAAAACAAAAGATCTTGAGAAAGATTATGCTATGTGTTGCAAACTCCTTGAACATTCTCCTGCTTTCAAAGAGTACTGCAACACAAATGCTGATCAAAATAAAATTGTTTCTATGCTTTGCAATCTTAGAACCAACAATACTAATGGGATTGGGTACTCTAATAATAAAACACTAGAGGAACCAAGCTCATCAGTAATTGATGGAAGCTTCTCACTCCCTAATCTTTATACTACATTTGTATTTGATAGTACTCAGATGAAACAAATGAAGGATAAAGATTTGGAAACTAACAGTCCAGGACACTCAAGCAAGTGGGTACCAAGAGACAAAATATTTTACTTGATTGCAGGTGAAACAAAGACTCTGAACCTTCCAATCACATGGATGCATGTGAATGTGAATGGAAGAAGAGCAATTGTGCACAGAAGGCACATTTTTGATGAATCTGATGGTGAAGAAGATGAAGAATTTGAAGCTTGTGTTGAAGATGATAACAACTCAGTGTGGTGGAGTGATTGTTCAGGCGATGACACTGACTGCAACTAAAACCAGAAGCTTCAATGCAAGGTGATTAACTCTAAACTTCTGAATGACATCTCAGAGGAATAACACTCAAAGGTTGAAAATGTCTTTTTAGGACACAAAATGTTCAGAACTAAAAACCTTGAAAAATCTTATCTGAACATATATTTTAAATGTCCTGAAAAATTTTGTTCTTAGACTCTGAAGGATTTTAGATCTCAGCATCTGAAGTAGGTCAGACTGTGAGAACCTTTCAACCTCTGAAGGATAAGCCTCTGAATAGGAAATGAATTGGAAACGTTTAAGTATTTCTACTGAAACGTTTTGGCGCTAAAAGAACAACACGTACACACACTCTGAATGGTTTAAAAACAGTTAATGATTAGTTCGTTTTATTTTTTATTTAATGTATTGTGTGCTTTAATTTGTTTTATTGTTTTAAACAAAATCACTTAAACACTTGCACACTTTACACTATCACATCTCACACCTTCGTCTTCAATACCACAGAACAAATTCTTTCTCTTTTAAATTAGCAAACTCTACACCCTAACCTTCTGAAATGGCATCTACTTCTGCATCAACTTCAGATTCCTTGTTTACGTTTCCTAAAAACTTCCCTATCAACACTACAGCTTGCGAAGAAATGTTTTCCACAGATTTGTCTCTCAAGATGAAGGGAAAATTTCTGAACCTGGTTATGGAACAACCAGTGGACTTTGATAGCTTGGAGAAAAATCATTTTGATGTTCTAAAGTTCTTCATTGATCATAATGGGAGCTTTAGATACATGAAATTGTTAAATGGTTCAATCTATCCTACTCTGGTAAAAGATTTCTGGATCAGAAGCAAGGTGAAAACGGTTGAAGATTATGATAAGGAGCTAGCTGCAAGAAGAAAGGAGAAGTTGGAAAATAAAGATAAGACCCCTCAAGAGTTAGGATTAAGAATTATTGAGGAAACAGAGGTGCATTCTGTTGTGTGTGGTTTTGAAGTAATTCTCACTGCTTCAAACTTGGCCAAGGTACTATCAATTCCCAATGAAGGCATCTACTACACCTTTGGTCATAATGAAGCAGAGAACTCTGAGTTTCTGGAGAATATGACAAAACAGTGCTATGTTAAAGGAAAAAGTTGTGAGAGCAACAGGATATGTGATCTGAAGCCCACTCAGAAAGTATTAGCTAAAATTATGTTGAGTTCTATATTTCCAAGGAGTGGAAGTTCTGATCAATTGTCATGGGATCATAGACATTGTGTCTATTTTCTCACAAGGAAATATGATTTAAATTGGGCTAAATACATCTTCAATCACCTATGCAAAGTTGTGTTTAACACTCAGAATCAGGCCAAGCCTAATATACATGTCATCTACCCTAGGATACTCAGTGAGATTTTCTATCAATATGGAGTGATAGACATAATCAAAGCTGCGGGTCATGACTGTTTGTTAAGAGAAATCAGAGCCTCCACAGTATCTGTTCATACTCTCTCTCACATGAACTTGTTGTCAGGACATGAGGTACAACCTTCAAATCCTTTTGTACCTCAATCTCACTCAGGACCTTCTTTGGTGAAGACATGTAACATTGACATACCTACGGTTTCTAGTGGTATTGTCAATCAATATATTCAACTGCTGGATAACCTAGGAGAAGGGTTTGAGATTGAAAAGGTAGAATTGAAGAAGAAGAGAAAGAGGCTAGATGAAATCCTAGCTAGCTTTGAACTTCTTAATGCTAAAACCAAGCCATCTATGACTCAAACATCTTCAGACCCTCATACACCTGAACACCAAACTCCATCTAAACTACAACCCTCTGAACCTGAAAACCAAAAACAACCTGAACATGTTGACTCAGAAGAAAACCTAAACCTCCCACCATTAAACCATGTTGATGCTATGGTCAAAGAACTTCTTGTAGAAGATTTCCACCTCAAAAGTTTTGTCCAAACCAGCCCTAGTCCTCTACAATCACAACAAATACCTATCCATTCCAATCCTCAACTCACCAATACACCTTTAACCAATGAATTTCACCCAACCAAATCAAACAATCCTAATGTCATGAGTAAATGCAACGACTTGTTTAAACCAATACATGGTCTTTATGACCTAAGGCAAACTAATATGCCTTCATCTGAGTATGTTGCTCATTGGGTAAGTCTGACAGAGGAACTGGTAGAAGAACTGCACAATCTTCAGAGGGCAGTTGTGGAAGAACAGACGGAATTTGACAAAGGGAAAGCCATCAATGCTAAGGAGGACATTCAGACTCAAGTAGACACAGAGAGGAATAATCCTGAATCCTCTGCTGCAAGAGAAAATATTGGGCAAAACCTTAGGGAAAGGTTAGCTTCAATAGTGGATGATCTGAATGTACCTTTTCAAGATAATCTGAGAGGTGATCAAGGTAATCAACAGCATCTGAGAAATCCTGTCTATGAGAATGATATCAGAAGGATTAAAGACAAAGTGGACAAGTTTATAGGATTGATGGAAGAAGTGAATGCTAATCAGAAAAACATCATGATAACCCTAACGTCTATCTGTAGTCAACCTCAACCTTAGGGTTACTTTGATTTCTTATATGACTTCATAACTGATTAATATTTTGTTAGGCACATTGATAGGATAAAGTTCATATTGTTATATAATTTCTATCTCTGTGTTAAATCTGACATATTTAGTCACTATGTTTATCTAGATGCTTATATGTCTGTTTTGATTCTGATTAGCATGTCTGTTGTTTGTTTTAATCATTGAACTGACTTCCATTTTCGTTAAATAAATAATCTTGCAAATTGATTTTTCAAACTCTTGAGTTTCATTCATTGATTTTCAAAAAGTACAATATGTGGTTATTCTTAAAGAATCAAATTACATAACAAGAGAAGAAATATAAATAAGAAATCAAAAACAAGCCAAAGTAATGAACTTTATTTCATTGAGAACATAAGTTCTGGATTACTATCTTCTGGTTGCTTCAAAGGCCATATTTGCGGTTACAAGCCTAAATATGACCTTTGTAGAGGGGAAAGGTTGAGATTTTGGCTGAGCTATCCAACTAGTAGTCTTTCTTGAAGAAACCGACTCTGATGCATCAGTTTGGTTTCCTTCAGGAAAAGACTCTAGCCCCTCTAAAGCCTTGAATATCAGTTTGATTTTCTTCAGAAATATATGTCTTCAGAACTTAAAACAGTCAGCGTCCAAAGATTTTTCTTCAGACTCTGAACTGAGTTCTATTGTAATAGACACTGGCTTTGTTTCTATTGGTTTCTTCTTATGTTTTCTCCTATCTTGACTGACTCTTTTTGAAACTACCTTCTTCTTCTCTGAGAGTTTCATTTTTTCTCTCAAAAGATCTATCAATAACCTAAGATTATTCTGTGTGAATAAAATGACTAGGTATCTCAGTTTATATCCCCAACTTACATGTTGCTTAAATTATTCATTTGATTCATTTTGAGGCTTAGATTGGGTAGGAAAAAGGGGTCACCAGTATCTTCTGTGTGAGGGAAAAGCCTTGTGGCTTAGGCTGATAGCAATACACGATCAAATTATTACTTTATATTTCTTCTGTAATTGTTCATTTTTCAATCTATACAAATGCAGATATTTTTCATCAACTGAGTCTCTTATATTTGAATTGTTGTAACTGTTCTATATTAAATGATAAATTGTAGTGTCATCTATAGAATGATTATGCAATTGTGAGCCTCTAACCCTTGCTAATTTATATGCAGCTACTTGCTGCTATGTTTCAAGCCTTGAGCTTTTTTTTCTTTTTTTTTAATTAATTTATATATCTCTTTTGCATATTGTAATTGAGAAAGACGAGATGAAATTAACATAAAGGTTGAATTTTGTGTTTTATTTTGGTTGAGGAAATGGTTGAAGTCCTAATTTATATGCTACTATTCGTTGCTATGCTTCAGCTCATGAGGTTTTGTTTATTAACTAATATATCTCTATCGCATATTGAAATTGAGAAAGATGAGATTAAATTGACACGGGTTGAGTTTTGTCTTTCTATTTTGGTTGGGGAAATGGTTGAAGTCCTAATTTATATGCCACTACTTACTGCTATGCTTCAGCCCTTAAGCTTCTGTTTATTAATTGATACAGCTCTTGCATGTTTTTTTTTTTTTTTGAAAGATCATGGCTCCTAAAGATAACAGAAAGGTCCATATTCCACCTTAGAAGAATCAAATGATTTTACCGCATCAGGTGAAACTGGCAGCAAAGCATGCACGTGCATCAGTTGTTGAGTCACCACTATATGATGATGCTACAGCACCATGGCAGCGTGATAGAAACATGGATCAAGAGATGGGCCTAAACCATGAATATGGAGGGTGTATGAGAGAAAGAAGAGGTTTAAAGAGAAAAAGGGGTCTAATGAAAGGAATTATGACGTGGCCAAGTAATGCATGATGTGTGTGAGTTTATAGCTATATAAGTGGTGTCAGTGAGATAGGAGAATCATCTAGAAATTCTGTTATAGTAATGGGATCACTTAGAGTGATTTGGGGTCACTTAGTGCTTTGGGGCTAGTAGACCTTCTATCTACTAGTTTGTTACTTTGTTATCTTTTGCATTTCATCTTTGTAATTGAGTCTTCCATTAATACAATTACTAGCTTTTTACCTTTATTTCATTCATACAGATACTGTTTTATTTTTAATTCACATAAACCCTATCAATTGGTTCGACCTACCGGATCGGATAGAGAGCCGGTGATGTCGACAATGGTGGTTCCTATATTTGACGGACGGGAAGATGGCTACTGGTGGTTGATCCAATTGGATCGGTACTTCCTAGCCAACAGTTGGATTCTGGAAAAGATGAAAGTAGATTGGGTGACTCTGTTTGCATTGAGAGGAGATGCTTACATGTGGTGGTCTTCTTGGAAGCAAGGTAACCAGAATGTCACATGGAAGACTTTTGAAAGGGCTTTCATTAAGAAATTCATCCCGGATTTGTGGGAGATGATGGAAGCTGCAGAAGATGCACATAGAGAAGAGATTCAAAAGGTGAATACAGAAATCAGTGACGATTCAATGACGGAGAAGCAACAGGTGAAGTATGCAGAGAAAGCGATAGATTCTGGATCGCTGAAGAATTCATCGGAGCAACCGGATTTGAAATTTCCGGCTCCAATTACTACGGCACCATCAATCATGAAAAATCATACGGTTGTGGTTGAAGGGGTAGAAGAGATTAATGATGAGTCCAAGGACGACGAAGTTGAAGCAGTGATCGAGGCATCCATTGATGACGGAGAAGAAAAAGCTCGCTTCAAACAAATTGACTCTGGATCTGAAACGAGTGTTACTGCAATGTCAGAAGTGTTGGAAGCAGTTAACAGTGATGTGAAGATTGGTGAGGTGCACAGAGGAAGAGAGAAAGTGACTCTTGAACCCCCGGCGAAACTACCGGACACGGAACTGAAAGTGGTGGTTAGTGAGATACAAATAACTCAAGCAGTTGTGGTTGAAATACAGCCTCCACTGAAACTACCAGATGCCGGTCGATCGGGGACGGCACTACTACGACGAGTTCCGCCGCCCAAGCCGCCGGATTGGAACAAATATGTGGACAGAGAAAGAGAAGGTAAGTTCCGCATCGAAAAGAGAAGAAACATGCTAATGACTGTGGGTGGACCGTTATCAAAATCGTCGGAACCACCATACTCCGGTGACAATTCCATTCAATTGCGTGGTAGTATTGCTGAAAGTGAGAAAACATCGGAGAAGATAAGGGCAAAAAGGACTTTTGGTGAGCTTTCTAGATCTTTTAACTTAATGAGTCAGACAATGGGGGTGTGTATAGTTGAAAATACTAATTTGAAGGAGCAAGACAAAGGATCAAATTGGTCATGTTGTAAATTGGGTCCAACTGAAAAGCTAATGGGCCAGGCCCAATGTAACACCCTAACCCCTTAAGCGCGTATTTATTAAATATAAACAAATAAACACCTAGCAATTAAGGCATTACATGGAAAATAAAACGGAAACAAGCATGCAAAACATTTAAGAAAGATTACCAAAGTAAAACCACAGCGGAATACAATTCGATTACCATATATTGATCATTATGATAATCGTAACATATTCAGAGGCTAATAGTCATCATACAAGCCATATAATTACATCCAAGTTATAGCTTACAATTAGCAAGGTCATCAAATAAATAAGTTATAAACGAGTTCAAGCGTATAACCCCCGACTCGATGTTACAACTATCAGAGCAATTGCTATTACAACCCAAAAGATGGTACTAAAGGAGTAGCTTAACTAACTCCTCACCAAAAGTATGCTACTAATAGCACAAGCACGAGCTCCTAATCCTGGGCGGACTTCTCAACCTGGTGATCTGAACCACCCAACGGTTCAGAGGTACACAAAACAGAGAGTTAGTAATCATAACCAATAAATAAGTGTAAACACTAAGCTTATACTTCACATATATATGTTATCATGCATAACTAGCTCACATATACATATTTATCCTTTAATATAACAATCAACGCAATTGAACACAATTGGGTAAGAATTAACGAATATAAATTCATCCAATTAACACATACACACACAATGCCATGTACCAATTATCAAACACATATATGCATAATCCCCTAATGCAACTAATGTCAAATTCTCATGATATGTCATCCTAGACATTTCTAATGCATGTGGTACCATCGTCTTTATTAGAGTATCTCACCTCTAATATCCGTCTTTATCGAATAAATATAATTCGATATCCGTCTTTATTAGAATAAATATTCTAATATCCCTAACTCAATTCATGAATGCATGGATGACTCATGAATAATCTCAAACAATTAGCATTAAGCTATACTCATATAATATGAAAACATTATTCATATTCGTCTTTATTAAGATATCATACATCTCAATATCCGTCTTTGATATTTCAAAAATATCATCCACAATTTATATAATTCGTCATCAATCATCAAATACAATTTATCCACAACCTTAAGGTATAGGAAACACACAAATATATAAGAAAACTTCATAAACCAAACTTCATCTTATGAAAATAACTTCGGAATCGGAATCTACACGAAAAATCGAGTGAAATAGGTTCCGGGTGCATAAACCGTCAAAAGTCAACCAAAAGTCAACACAGGTCAACCCTGGTCAACAGACCTCTGCGCGCGGCGCGGACCATCCGGCGCGCGGCGCGGGAAGCCAGAACCAACAAGAAGAATCGGCGCGCGGCGCGGACCATCCGGCGCGCGGCGCCGAATAACAGAAACCAAATACTGTCAACAAAGAAGAAGCTGCGCGCGGCGCGGGAAATCCGGCGCGCGGCGCGGCATAGCAGAGGTAAATCTGTCAAACGCGTTTTTGTACGAAAAATCACTTATTTGACCCAAAATCACTTATTGTTCAGTTCCAGAAATTATACCAAGCATGGGTTATGTTCATACATGTTCAAAACACATTAAAAACAACTTATTAACACAAATAATCACTTATTGATCATGGATCTGACATATTTGTAAAAACTCATAAACATTTACAAATCTTAACAAACATCTACAAATACCCATTTTTACCCATTAAAATTGTTCATACATCATGTTGAGAGTATATTAAACATACTATGAACATGAGTTTTCACTTTCATTAAGAAAAATCATCCCAAAAAGCCCACGAAAATGAGTGGAGAAAGTTTGGGTTCGGAGAAATTGACATTCTCCCCTTTCTCTAGCCACTCACAATTATGAAACTATCTCTCTTACCTTGGCTCTATGAATTTTCGGATTTGCTTGATGAATCTTCAAGATCCCTTTTGCCCTAGCACACAAAATGCTCTTCCTTCTCTCTACTTCTCAAAAGAACATGAGTTTTTTGTGAATAGTGATCTCTCTCTCTCTAAAGGAATGCCTTATAAAGGTCCCCCCATTCCAATAGTCACTTAGGCCCAATGTCACCAAGGCCCAATAGCTCTTAAGCCCACTCTCGCGTAATTCTCACAAACTCGTCTAATTAACTAATACTCTCGCTTATTAATTAATTATCGCTTATGAAAATATAATAATAGACACAAAATAATATAGCGAATAAATATAATACGAATAATAAAAATCGGGTCGTTACAACTCTACCCCCCTTAAAAGAATTTTCGCCCTCGAAAATTACCTGAAAATAATTCCGGGTACGAACTCTTCATCTTACTCTCCAATTCCCATGTCGCATTCTCGCCTGCGGGTCCTCCCCAAATTATTTTCACCGAAACAATCTCTTTATTCCTCAACTTCTTCGTTTCTCTTCCCTCTATTCGCAAAGGAATCGTCTCCACGGTTAGATCATCTCTTACTTGAATATCATCCGACTGAATCACATGTGACGGATCCTTCACATACTTCCTCAATTGAGATACATGAAAAACATCGTGCAAATTTGCTAATGATGGCGGCAAGGCAATCCTATACGCCAATTTTCCCACTCTTTCTAAAATTTGAAATGGTCCAATAAACTTCGATGTTAACTTCCTAGACTTTAAAGCTCTTCCCACTCCGGTAGTTGAAGTAACTCTCAAGAAAACATGATCTCCCTCTCGGAATTCAATATCCTTTCTTCTCTTGTCATGGTAACTTTTCTGACGACTTTGAGACGCCTTCATCTTCTCCCGAATCATTCTAATTTTCTCGGTAGTCTCATGTACAATCTCCGGTCCAAGTACCACATTCTCTCCTGATTCATACCAACAAAGCGGTGTCCTACACCTCCTCCCATACAAAGCTTCAAACGGTGCCATTCCGATACTCGAATGGAAACTGTTGTTGTAAGTAAACTCTATCAACGACAAACATGAATCCCAATCCAAACCTCGGTCTAAAACGCAAGCTCTCAACAAATCTTCCAATGATTGAATTGTCCTTTCCGACTGACCATCTGTCTGAGGATGATAAGCCGAACTCAGTCGCAACTTAGTTCCCAAAGCCTCTTGCAAGCTTTCCCAAAATCTCGAAGTAAATCTTGGATCTCGATCCGAAATAATACTTGACGGAATACCATGTAGCCTCACAATTTGATCCACATAAATTTCGGCTAACTTTGGCACTAACGTCCCCTTCTTAATAGCAATGAAATGAGCAGACTTCGTCAAACGATCTATCACTACCCAAATCACTTCATTACCTTTCACTGTCCTCGGCAAACCTCCCACAAAGTCCATAGCGATGCTATCCCACTTCCATTCCGGCACAAATAACGGTTGTAACAAACCAGACGGTTTCTGATGCTCGATCTTTGACTTTTGACAAATTAGACACGCATAAACATACTCAGAGATCTGCCTCTTCATTCCCGGCCACCAAAATAATTTCTTCAAGTCTTGGTACATCTTTGTTACTCCTGGATGAATACTTAATCCGCTTCTATGACCTTCATCCATGATCATCTTCTTTAACTCCGGTACATCGGGAACACACACTCTTCCGCGAAATCTTATAATTCCCTCTTCATCAACTTTGAAATTAACTTCTTTCCCTTCTTCAACAACAAGTGCCAACTTCTCCATCAACTTCTTATCGGTCTTTTGACATTCTTTGATATCTTCCAGAAAAGGACTCGTCAACTTCAACATTCCCAACTTCACGCTTTTTGAAGTAACTTCACAAACTAGACTCAAATCTCGAAACTCTTCAATCAATTCCAACTCTTTCACCATTATCGCTGACATATGCAATGACTTTCTACTTAACGCATCCGCCACTACATTCGCTTTTCCCGGGTGGTAGCTCAATTTGAAATCATAATCCTTTAAGAATTCTATCCATCTCCTTTGCCTCATGTTCAATTCCTTTTGATCGAATAAATACTTCAAACTCTTGTGATCACTGAAAACTTCAAACTTTGATCCATATAAGTAATGTCTCCATACTTTCAACGAAAATACAACTGCAGCTAACTCAAGGTCGTGCGTTGGATAATTCTTCTCATGAATCTTCAATTGTCTCGATGCATAAGCCACAACTTTTCCCTCTTGCATAAGTACTCCTCCAAGTCCCATCTTTGATGCATCACAATACACAACGAAAGGATCTCTAGCATCAGGTAAAACCAACACAGGTGCAGTAGTCAACCTCTTCTTAAGCTCTTGGAAACTTTTCTCACAATTCGCATCCCAAACAAAAGCTTGATCTTTCCGAGTCAACTGTGTCAAAGGCAAAGCTAACTTTGAAAATCCTTCAATGAATCTTCTATAATATCCAGCCAATCCAAGAAAACTTCTAATCTCTGAAACGGACTCAGGTGTTCCCCATTGCAATACCGCATCAACTTTCGCAGGATCGACAGCTATCCCTCCACTCGAAATCACATGACCAAGAAAGCTTATCTCTTTCAACCAAAATTCACATTTTGACAACTTGGCATACAATTTCTTCTCTTTCAGGACTTCCAACACGATACGCAAATGATCTCTATGCTCCTCTTCGGATTTTGAGTAAATCAAAATGTCATCGATGAAAACCACCACAAATCTATCCAAGAACGAATGAAAAATCCGATTCATATACTCCATGAAAACTCCAGGTGCATTGGTCACACCGAAAGGCATAACTGAATACTCATAATGTCCATACCTCGTCCGAAAAGCAGTCTTTGGTATATCCTCCTTCTTCACTCTAATCTGGTGGTATCCGGATCTCAAATCAATTTTACTAAACACGCAAGCACCAACTAATTGATCCATCAAATCATCTATCCTCGGAAGTGGATACTTATTCTTAATTGTTACTTTGTTCAATTGACGATAATCAATACACAATCGCATAGTTCCTTCCTTCTTCTTAACTAACAACACTGGCGCTCCCCACGGCGATACACTAGGACGAATGAACTTCTTCTCGAGTAACTCTTCCAATTGTTTCTTCAACTCATTCAACTCTGATGCAGACATTCTATACGGTGCCATGGATATCGGGCTAGTACCAGGTACCAGATCAACAGTAAACTCTACTTCTCTTTCTGGAGGCACGTCCGAAATATCTTTTGGAAACACGTCAGGAAATTCACAAACCACTGGTAACTCGTCCATCTTGACTATCTCATCTAACTTCAAGGATGCAAACAATGCAAACATCTCCACCGGCTCTTTCAAGGATTCCACAACTTCATTCTTACTCATCAGTTGGAAACTTTCCTCCGGTTTTGGAAATACAACGGTCTTCTCACAACAGTTGATATGAACTCGATTAAAGATCAACCAGTTCATACCAAAGATCACATCTATACCACTCAGTTGGATGCACACTAGGTCCATACCAAAGTGTCTATCAAATACAGTTACAGGACAATCAAGACACACTAAACGGGTAGTTACGGAACCACTAGCAGGGGTTTCTATTTCCATACGACCAGACATTTCTGTCACAGGGATACTAAGACGTTTCACGCAATCAACAGATATAAAAGAATGTGTTGCTCCCGTATCAATAATCGCAATTAAAGGAGTGTTATGGATGAAACACGTACCTCTAATGAGATTATCCAATTGATCCGCATTTCCTCCATTTAAAGCAAACACTTTCCCCATCGCCTTCTTTGATTTCTTGCAAGCTGGACTCTTGTGACCCTCTTCACCACAATTGAAGCAAGTCGGCTTCCAATCACAAACATCGGACCTATGTCCCATCTTCCCACAATTGAAGCACTTGTCTACCTTCTTTGGACACTCAAAAGACTTGTGACCCATCTCTCCACACTTATAGCACTGTCCGTTATTTCTCTTCTTCGTACCACTACTCTCAACAGCTTTCTTCCCTTTGTCGCCATAAGGTTTTCCACGGTCTTGCCCCCTTCCTCTTTTCTCAGTCATCGCCTTGTAGTAACTACCCTGGCCTTTCCATCCTCATCACAAATTCTACTCTTCGCCACTAGAGTGGCAAAGTTTCGGATCTCCGAAAAACCAATGAGATGCTTGATGTCAGGACGCAACCCACTTTCAAACTTGACACACTTGTCATGCTCAGCTTCCGCGGTGTTGTAATATGGACTAAAAGCGCACAATGATTGGAACTTTGCAGCATACTCCGCAACCGACATGTTCCCTTGTTCAAGTTTCATGAACTCTACCACTTTCTTGCTCTTAACATCCGCCGGAAAGTAATTCCTCAGAAACTCCCTCTTAAACATCTCCCAAGTGACCATCATTGCACCAATTCCTAGCCTGAGCTTAGCATCCTTCCACCACTGACAAGCTTCCTCTCTTAGCACATACGTTCCTAAGGTAGTCTTGTTCACCTCGGAACACCCCATAGCCTCAAAGATGATCTCTAGTTCTTCCACCCACTTGACAGCGACCTCCAGAGCATACCCTCCAGTGAAAAACGACGGTTTGTGCTTCAGAAATCGTTCCAACCTTTTCTCATCTTCTCTTGCAGGATCATTGTCTCTAGCCATAAGGTTAGTCAGAACAGTCAAAGCCTCTGCGATCTGAGCGCTAGTTCTTCCAGCCATGATTCCTGAATAATTAATCAACCCAACGACAAGCTTAGCAACTAATATTCACAGTGTTACCTCTACACATGTCGAATATATATATGGGTAATAACTCCTAATTGGTTCCACATGAACCAACCAGGCTCTGATACCACTATTGTAACACCCTAACCCCTTAAGCGCGTATTTATTAAATATAAACAAATAAACACCTAGCAATTAAGGCATTACATGGAAAATAAAACGGAAACAAGCATGCAAAACATTTAAGAAAGATTACCAAAGTAAAACCACAGCGGAATACAATTCGATTACCATATATTGATCATTATGATAATCGTAACATATTCAGAGGCTAATAGTCATCATACAAGCCATATAATTACATCCAAGTTATAGCTTACAATTAGCAAGGTCATCAAATAAATAAGTTATAAACGAGTTCAAGCGTATAACCCCCGACTCGATGTTACAACTATCAGAGCAATTGCTATTACAACCCAAAAGATGGTACTAAAGGAGTAGCTTAACTAACTCCTCACCAAAAGTATGCTACTAATAGCACAAGCACGAGCTCCTAATCCTGGGCGGACTTCTCAACCTGGTGATCTGAACCACCCAACGGTTCAGAGGTACACAAAACAGAGAGTTAGTAATCATAACCAATAAATAAGTGTAAACACTAAGCTTATACTTCACATATATATGTTATCATGCATAACTAGCTCACATATACATATTTATCCTTTAATATAACAATCAACGCAATTGAACACAATTGGGTAAGAATTAACGAATATAAATTCATCCAATTAACACATACACACACAATGCCATGTACCAATTATCAAACACATATATGCATAATCCCCTAATGCAACTAATGTCAAATTCTCATGATATGTCATCCTAGACATTTCTAATGCATGTGGTACCATCGTCTTTATTAGAGTATCTCACCTCTAATATCCGTCTTTATCGAATAAATATAATTCGATATCCGTCTTTATTAGAATAAATATTCTAATATCCCTAACTCAATTCATGAATGCATGGATGACTCATGAATAATCTCAAACAATTAGCATTAAGCTATACTCATATAATATGAAAACATTATTCATATTCGTCTTTATTAAGATATCATACATCTCAATATCCGTCTTTGATATTTCAAAAATATCATCCACAATTTATATAATTCGTCATCAATCATCAAATACAATTTATCCACAACCTTAAGGTATAGGAAACACACAAATATATAAGAAAACTTCATAAACCAAACTTCATCTTATGAAAATAACTTCGGAATCGGAATCTACACGAAAAATCGAGTGAAATAGGTTCCGGGTGCATAAACCGTCAAAAGTCAACCAAAAGTCAACACAGGTCAACCCTGGTCAACAGACCTCTGCGCGCGGCGCGGACCATCCGGCGCGCGGCGCGGGAAGCCAGAACCAACAAGAAGAATCGGCGCGCGGCGCGGACCATCCGGCGCGCGGCGCCGAATAACAGAAACCAAATACTGTCAACAAAGAAGAAGCTGCGCGCGGCGCGGGAAATCCGGCGCGCGGCGCGGCATAGCAGAGGTAAATCTGTCAAACGCGTTTTTGTACGAAAAATCACTTATTTGACCCAAAATCACTTATTGTTCAGTTCCAGAAATTATACCAAGCATGGGTTATGTTCATACATGTTCAAAACACATTAAAAACAACTTATTAACACAAATAATCACTTATTGATCATGGATCTGACATATTTGTAAAAACTCATAAACATTTACAAATCTTAACAAACATCTACAAATACCCATTTTTACCCATTAAAATTGTTCATACATCATGTTGAGAGTATATTAAACATACTATGAACATGAGTTTTCACTTTCATTAAGAAAAATCATCCCAAAAAGCCCACGAAAATGAGTGGAGAAAGTTTGGGTTCGGAGAAATTGACATTCTCCCCTTTCTCTAGCCACTCACAATTATGAAACTATCTCTCTTACCTTGGCTCTATGAATTTTCGGATTTGCTTGATGAATCTTCAAGATCCCTTTTGCCCTAGCACACAAAATGCTCTTCCTTCTCTCTACTTCTCAAAAGAACATGAGTTTTTTGTGAATAGTGATCTCTCTCTCTCTAAAGGAATGCCTTATAAAGGTCCCCCCATTCCAATAGTCACTTAGGCCCAATGTCACCAAGGCCCAATAGCTCTTAAGCCCACTCTCGCGTAATTCTCACAAACTCGTCTAATTAACTAATACTCTCGCTTATTAATTAATTATCGCTTATGAAAATATAATAATAGACACAAAATAATATAGCGAATAAATATAATACGAATAATAAAAATCGGGTCGTTACAACTCTACCCCCCTTAAAAGAATTTTCGCCCTCGAAAATTACCTGAAAATAATTCCGGGTACGAACTCTTCATCTTACTCTCCAATTCCCATGTCGCATTCTCGCCTGCGGGTCCTCCCCAAATTATTTTCACCGAAACAATCTCTTTATTCCTCAACTTCTTCGTTTCTCTTCCCTCTATTCGCAAAGGAATCGTCTCCACGGTTAGATCATCTCTTACTTGAATATCATCCGACTGAATCACATGTGACGGATCCTTCACATACTTCCTCAATTGAGATACATGAAAAACATCGTGCAAATTTGCTAATGATGGTGGCAAGGCAATCCTATACGCCAATTTTCCCACTCTTTCTAAAATTTGAAATGGTCCAATAAACTTCGATGTTAACTTCCTAGACTTTAAAGCTCTTCCCACTCCGGTAGTTGAAGTAACTCTCAAGAAAACATGATCTCCCTCTCGGAATTCAATATCCTTTCTTCTCTTGTCATGGTAACTTTTCTGACGACTTTGAGACGCCTTCATCTTCTCCCGAATCATTCTAATTTTCTCGGTAGTCTCATGTACAATCTCCGGTCCAAGTACCACATTCTCTCCTGATTCATACCAACAAAGCGGTGTCCTACACCTCCTCCCATACAAAGCTTCAAACGGTGCCATTCCGATACTCGAATGGAAACTGTTGTTGTAAGTAAACTCTATCAACGACAAACATGAATCCCAATCCAAACCTCGGTCTAAAACGCAAGCTCTCAACAAATCTTCCAATGATTGAATTGTCCTTTCCGACTGACCATCTGTCTGAGGATGATAAGCCGAACTCAGTCGCAACTTAGTTCCCAAAGCCTCTTGCAAGCTTTCCCAAAATCTCGAAGTAAATCTTGGATCTCGATCCGAAATAATACTTGACGGAATACCATGTAGCCTCACAATTTGATCCACATAAATTTCGGCTAACTTTGGCACTAACGTCCCCTTCTTAATAGCAATGAAATGAGCAGACTTCGTCAAACGATCTATCACTACCCAAATCACTTCATTACCTTTCACTGTCCTCGGCAAACCTCCCACAAAGTCCATAGCGATGCTATCCCACTTCCATTCCGGCACAAATAACGGTTGTAACAAACCAGACGGTTTCTGATGCTCGATCTTTGACTTTTGACAAATTAGACACGCATAAACATACTCAGAGATCTGCCTCTTCATTCCCGGCCACCAAAATAATTTCTTCAAGTCTTGGTACATCTTTGTTACTCCTGGATGAATACTTAATCCGCTTCTATGACCTTCATCCATGATCATCTTCTTTAACTCCGGTACATCGGGAACACACACTCTTCCGCGAAATCTTATAATTCCCTCTTCATCAACTTTGAAATTAACTTCTTTCCCTTCTTCAACAACAAGTGCCAACTTCTCCATCAACTTCTTATCGGTCTTTTGACATTCTTTGATATCTTCCAGAAAAGGACTCGTCAACTTCAACATTCCCAACTTCACGCTTTTTGAAGTAACTTCACAAACTAGACTCAAATCTCGAAACTCTTCAATCAATTCCAACTCTTTCACCATTATCGCTGACATATGCAATGACTTTCTACTTAACGCATCCGCCACTACATTCGCTTTTCCCGGGTGGTAGCTCAATTTGAAATCATAATCCTTTAAGAATTCTATCCATCTCCTTTGCCTCATGTTCAATTCCTTTTGATCGAATAAATACTTCAAACTCTTGTGATCACTGAAAACTTCAAACTTTGATCCATATAAGTAATGTCTCCATACTTTCAACGAAAATACAACTGCAGCTAACTCAAGGTCGTGCGTTGGATAATTCTTCTCATGAATCTTCAATTGTCTCGATGCATAAGCCACAACTTTTCCCTCTTGCATAAGTACTCCTCCAAGTCCCATCTTTGATGCATCACAATACACAACGAAAGGATCTCTAGCATCAGGTAAAACCAACACAGGTGCAGTAGTCAACCTCTTCTTAAGCTCTTGGAAACTTTTCTCACAATTCGCATCCCAAACAAAAGCTTGATCTTTCCGAGTCAACTGTGTCAAAGGCAAAGCTAACTTTGAAAATCCTTCAATGAATCTTCTATAATATCCAGCCAATCCAAGAAAACTTCTAATCTCTGAAACGGACTCAGGTGTTCCCCATTGCAATACCGCATCAACTTTCGCAGGATCGACAGCTATCCCTCCACTCGAAATCACATGACCAAGAAAGCTTATCTCTTTCAACCAAAATTCACATTTTGACAACTTGGCATACAATTTCTTCTCTTTCAGGACTTCCAACACGATACGCAAATGATCTCTATGCTCCTCTTCGGATTTTGAGTAAATCAAAATGTCATCGATGAAAACCACCACAAATCTATCCAAGAACGAATGAAAAATCCGATTCATATACTCCATGAAAACTCCAGGTGCATTGGTCACACCGAAAGGCATAACTGAATACTCATAATGTCCATACCTCGTCCGAAAAGCAGTCTTTGGTATATCCTCCTTCTTCACTCTAATCTGGTGGTATCCGGATCTCAAATCAATTTTACTAAACACGCAAGCACCAACTAATTGATCCATCAAATCATCTATCCTCGGAAGTGGATACTTATTCTTAATTGTTACTTTGTTCAATTGACGATAATCAATACACAATCGCATAGTTCCTTCCTTCTTCTTAACTAACAACACTGGCGCTCCCCACGGCGATACACTAGGACGAATGAACTTCTTCTCGAGTAACTCTTCCAATTGTTTCTTCAACTCATTCAACTCTGATGCAGACATTCTATACGGTGCCATGGATATCGGGCTAGTACCAGGTACCAGATCAACAGTAAACTCTACTTCTCTTTCTGGAGGCACGTCCGAAATATCTTTTGGAAACACGTCAGGAAATTCACAAACCACTGGTAACTCGTCCATCTTGACTATCTCATCTAACTTCAAGGATGCAAACAATGCAAACATCTCCACCGGCTCTTTCAAGGATTCCACAACTTCATTCTTACTCATCAGTTGGAAACTTTCCTCCGGTTTTGGAAATACAACGGTCTTCTCACAACAGTTGATATGAACTCGATTAAAGATCAACCAGTTCATACCAAAGATCACATCTATACCACTCAGTTGGATGCACACTAGGTCCATACCAAAGTGTCTATCAAATACAGTTACAGGACAATCAAGACACACTAAACGGGTAGTTACGGAACCACTAGCAGGGGTTTCTATTTCCATACGACCAGACATTTCTGTCACAGGGATACTAAGACGTTTCACGCAATCAACAGATATAAAAGAATGTGTTGCTCCCGTATCAATAATCGCAATTAAAGGAGTGTTATGGATGAAACACGTACCTCTAATGAGATTATCCAATTGATCCGCATTTCCTCCATTTAAAGCAAACACTTTCCCCATCGCCTTCTTTGATTTCTTGCAAGCTGGACTCTTGTGACCCTCTTCACCACAATTGAAGCAAGTCGGCTTCCAATCACAAACATCGGACCTATGTCCCATCTTCCCACAATTGAAGCACTTGTCTACCTTCTTTGGACACTCAAAAGACTTGTGACCCATCTCTCCACACTTATAGCACTGTCCGTTATTTCTCTTCTTCGTACCACTACTCTCAACAGCTTTCTTCCCTTTGTCGCCATAAGGTTTTCCACGGTCTTGCCCCCTTCCTCTTTTCTCAGTCATCGCCTTGTAGTAACTACCCTGGCCTTTCCATCCTCATCACAAATTCTACTCTTCGCCACTAGAGTGGCAAAGTTTCGGATCTCCGAAAAACCAATGAGATGCTTGATGTCAGGACGCAACCCACTTTCAAACTTGACACACTTGTCATGCTCAGCTTCCGCGGTGTTGTAATATGGACTAAAAGCGCACAATGATTGGAACTTTGCAGCATACTCCGCAACCGACATGTTCCCTTGTTCAAGTTTCATGAACTCTACCACTTTCTTGCTCTTAACATCCGCCGGAAAGTAATTCCTCAGAAACTCCCTCTTAAACATCTCCCAAGTGACCATCATTGCACCAATTCCTAGCCTGAGCTTAGCATCCTTCCACCACTGACAAGCTTCCTCTCTTAGCACATACGTTCCTAAGGTAGTCTTGTTCACCTCGGAACACCCCATAGCCTCAAAGATGATCTCTAGTTCTTCCACCCACTTGACAGCGACCTCCAGAGCATACCCTCCAGTGAAAAACGACGGTTTGTGCTTCAGAAATCGTTCCAACCTTTTCTCATCTTCTCTTGCAGGATCATTGTCTCTAGCCATAAGGTTAGTCAGAACAGTCAAAGCCTCTGCGATCTGAGCGCTAGTTCTTCCAGCCATGATTCCTGAATAATTAATCAACCCAACGACAAGCTTAGCAACTAATATTCACAGTGTTACCTCTACACATGTCGAATATATATATGGGTAATAACTCCTAATTGGTTCCACATGAACCAACCAGGCTCTGATACCACTATTGTAACACCCTAACCCCTTAAGCGCGTATTTATTAAATATAAACAAATAAACACCTAGCAATTAAGGCATTACATGGAAAATAAAACGGAAACAAGCATGCAAAACATTTAAGAAAGATTACCAAAGTAAAACCACAGCGGAATACAATTCGATTACCATATATTGATCATTATGATAATCGTAACATATTCAGAGGCTAATAGTCATCATACAAGCCATATAATTACATCCAAGTTATAGCTTACAATTAGCAAGGTCATCAAATAAATAAGTTATAAACGAGTTCAAGCGTATAACCCCCGACTCGATGTTACAACTATCAGAGCAATTGCTATTACAACCCAAAAGATGGTACTAAAGGAGTAGCTTAACTAACTCCTCACCAAAAGTATGCTACTAATAGCACAAGCACGAGCTCCTAATCCTGGGCGGACTTCTCAACCTGGTGATCTGAACCACCCAACGGTTCAGAGGTACACAAAACAGAGAGTTAGTAATCATAACCAATAAATAAGTGTAAACACTAAGCTTATACTTCACATATATATGTTATCATGCATAACTAGCTCACATATACATATTTATCCTTTAATATAACAATCAACGCAATTGAACACAATTGGGTAAGAATTAACGAATATAAATTCATCCAATTAACACATACACACACAATGCCATGTACCAATTATCAAACACATATATGCATAATCCCCTAATGCAACTAATGTCAAATTCTCATGATATGTCATCCTAGACATTTCTAATGCATGTGGTACCATCGTCTTTATTAGAGTATCTCACCTCTAATATCCGTCTTTATCGAATAAATATAATTCGATATCCGTCTTTATTAGAATAAATATTCTAATATCCCTAACTCAATTCATGAATGCATGGATGACTCATGAATAATCTCAAACAATTAGCATTAAGCTATACTCATATAATATGAAAACATTATTCATATTCGTCTTTATTAAGATATCATACATCTCAATATCCGTCTTTGATATTTCAAAAATATCATCCACAATTTATATAATTCGTCATCAATCATCAAATACAATTTATCCACAACCTTAAGGTATAGGAAACACACAAATATATAAGAAAACTTCATAAACCAAACTTCATCTTATGAAAATAACTTCGGAATCGGAATCTACACGAAAAATCGAGTGAAATAGGTTCCGGGTGCATAAACCGTCAAAAGTCAACCAAAAGTCAACACAGGTCAACCCTGGTCAACAGACCTCTGCGCGCGGCGCGGACCATCCGGCGCGCGGCGCGGGAAGCCAGAACCAACAAGAAGAATCGGCGCGCGGCGCGGACCATCCGGCGCGCGGCGCCGAATAACAGAAACCAAATACTGTCAACAAAGAAGAAGCTGCGCGCGGCGCGGGAAATCCGGCGCGCGGCGCGGCATAGCAGAGGTAAATCTGTCAAACGCGTTTTTGTACGAAAAATCACTTATTTGACCCAAAATCACTTATTGTTCAGTTCCAGAAATTATACCAAGCATGGGTTATGTTCATACATGTTCAAAACACATTAAAAACAACTTATTAACACAAATAATCACTTATTGATCATGGATCTGACATATTTGTAAAAACTCATAAACATTTACAAATCTTAACAAACATCTACAAATACCCATTTTTACCCATTAAAATTGTTCATACATCATGTTGAGAGTATATTAAACATACTATGAACATGAGTTTTCACTTTCATTAAGAAAAATCATCCCAAAAAGCCCACGAAAATGAGTGGAGAAAGTTTGGGTTCGGAGAAATTGACATTCTCCCCTTTCTCTAGCCACTCACAATTATGAAACTATCTCTCTTACCTTGGCTCTATGAATTTTCGGATTTGCTTGATGAATCTTCAAGATCCCTTTTGCCCTAGCACACAAAATGCTCTTCCTTCTCTCTACTTCTCAAAAGAACATGAGTTTTTTGTGAATAGTGATCTCTCTCTCTCTAAAGGAATGCCTTATAAAGGTCCCCCCATTCCAATAGTCACTTAGGCCCAATGTCACCAAGGCCCAATAGCTCTTAAGCCCACTCTCGCGTAATTCTCACAAACTCGTCTAATTAACTAATACTCTCGCTTATTAATTAATTATCGCTTATGAAAATATAATAATAGACACAAAATAATATAGCGAATAAATATAATACGAATAATAAAAATCGGGTCGTTACACCCAACACAGTGAAGACAGTTCAGTTAATTTTGAGTGGGATATACTTTCAAAAACAAATTTCTTAAAGGAAGAATTTGTGTTAGCAAATTCATTCTTTGATGTTCAGGTACGTGCGAGTGAATTTGGTGTATGCCATAATAGTTTCTTCACATTAACAGATATCTCAATCCATTATCAGTTCAGTTTAATGTTTGAGTTGAATCCTTATTGGCTTGCTAATGAAAGAGGGATGAATATTATTAGTCAAAATAAGGAGAAAATTGTTGACATACTGGGATATTGGGGTATTTACTCTATCGTTGTTGGTGTTCATGAAGGGAATCATCTTGCTTTTAGAAACCAATCCTATGTTTTTAGAAGTGGCAGAATTATACCATTGATTAAAAGGTTAGATTGTTTTTTTGTCTTTGTTGGAGTATGTTTGCAATATTTCTTATTAAGAAAAATTTGGAAACATCGAGGGAGAATTGGTTATTCTTGAAAGCTGAAAATAGGGTAGTATTAGAATTAGTTGGAATGGCAAAGCCTTTAGATCAAGGGAGACTTGTGGAAATTTTTAAATACCTTAGGAGTAGCATGTTGCTGATGTGGATATGTTCAAGAACTCTCATGAGCTTGTTCATAGTATGTGTTAATCCACCATTTTCAAATGAGAAAGGGATGAAAAGGTATGAAATGAGATTTCCTGTTAATACAAATGATGTGTTGCCAACCACTTTGCTGGAGATACTTATGCCAATGTGGAAGGAAGTGATGGGGAGTTTAGAAGGAGTGAAGATTGGATTTGCTTTTGCAATGAGTCCCTTACACGCTGTTATACAATGGGATCAAGGGGAAACCAATATTATTATGTTTATGTTGATTAGTACACATGAAAGTTGCTGGAAATGTTTTGTCTATGTTAGAGGAAAGCTTTGGAAAATTTTATATACTATTGAAGTCTACTGGAGAATGATCTTCATTTATTGTGGGCTGCACAATTTTGTATTTGATAGAGGCAGGTTTTTTATGGATGCAAATTCCAACCTTGAGGACAAGGTTGTTTTTAAGGAGGTGGGAATTGATAGAAACATGGATCAAGAGATGGGCCTAAACCATGAATATGGAGGGTGTATGAGAGAAAGAAGAGGTTTAAAGAGAAAAAGGGGTCTAATGAAAGGAATTATGATGTGGCCAAGTAATGCATGATGTGTGTGGGTTTATAGCTATATAAGTGGTGTCAGTGAGATAGGAGAATCATCTAGAAATTCTGTTATTGTAATGGGATCACTTAGAGTGATTTGGGGGCACTTCGTGCTTTGGGGCTAGTAGATAGGGGTGTCAAAATTATCCATTTATCCATTATCTATCCAATTCATTCACTAATGGATTCATCCAATCCATCCAAAGGTAAAAAAATTAGTTAATGGATTGGATCCAATCCATCCATATAATTAAATGGATTGATCCAATCCATCCACCTTAATTTCAAAATCCAATGGATGATTGATTGTTATTAATTTTAAATCCAATGGATTGCCACTTTAAAAAAAAAAAATCAAAATTTTAAATAATAATTTTTTTTATAAATAATATAATAAATTTTAAAATAATTTAATAAATAAAATCAATTTCTTTACATAAAGATACTACTACCTTTTATTATTTTTATAAATAAATGGTTTTTTAATTTTTTTAATTAATTAAAAAAATGATTAATTTTTAAACTAATTTTTTAAAATAAAATACTGATTTTAATTATAAAAAAAAAATCAGATTTTTTTATAAAAAAAAAAAACTTAAAAGACAGATTTTTTTTTAAATCAAAAAACAAATTTATAAAAATTAAAAAAAAAACAGTTTTTATACCATTTAAAATAAAATAATAATTTAAATATTATAATATATTATTATTATATTAAAAGGGGGTGTCCCGTGAGCTTAGCTCAATTGGTAGGACATCGCATTTTATATGCAGGGGCCGGGGTTCGAACCCTGGTCATCCCACTTATTCAACTTAAGGGTAGAGTTTCTAGCCACTAGGCTACTTGACAAAAAAAAAAAGGGGTGGCAGGTGGCGACCGGCCGTCGGAGCTCCGCCGTGGACCACCGCGAGGTCGCCGGAAAATCCGGTCCCGCCGCCGTGAGCCGCCGCGCCGGTGCCGGAGGTCCGGCGTTGACCAGCCGTTGACCGGTGGCCACCACCACCTGCATTTAATTATTATTTAAAAAATATGTAATTGAAAAAAAAACAATGATTTGGGCCTATCACAATGTGTTGGACCTTTTGTTAAAATAAAAAATGTTTGAACTTTGGGTTTGAGCTGTTTTTGCTTTTTACACCATTTATTTAAAGAAAAAAAATTAAATTAATTTTATTGGATGGATTGGATATCCATCCATTAGAAAGATGATAATGGATGGATTGGATTGGAATTTATCTCTAACTAGTCGGCCGCCCGTGCGTTGCACGGGTGTTGCGGATCGTCATAAATGATGGACACATAAAATTAAAGGCATAAAATTTATGCAATATTTAAATGATATAGGGATAGCAAGAAGTCTAGAAAATATTAGCCAAAAATAATAAATTGGAAACAAAGCAAGGAAATTTATTATAAGAAGAAGGAATCTAGAGTATTATAGCATAAAGTAATCGGTAAGTATAATACAAAAGTGAACCACCCTAGTTATGTATAAAATTTATTTATCATCTTTATGAGAATTATAAATTTTCAAAACCTTTAACACCTATCAAGCATCTTTTAAGAGTTTCATAATTTTTGCGCGCTAGCTACTTCAACCTCTAAGTTCATATAGAGAGGTTTATAATTTTTACGCAATATTTCGATCTCCGGGTAGTGATAGAGATTCATAATTTTTATGCGCTGCTTATAGAAAAGTTTATATTTTTTACGCGATACTAAATTTTTTAACATTTCATAATCGCTACATCCAAGCAAACAAATTTAAAAATCAAATCATAAGTACAATACAACAAACATGTCTAAGTTTAAAATGCATCTTATAGGATATTCCTTTTTTTATTAATAATTTTTTAGAGGATTTCTCGTTCGAAGGGAGGTAGACTACTCAAGAATTTTACATTTCATTTCTGCCGTAATTTGGAATTGGATAAAAAATTCAGAAAAAAAGAAGAATGTATCAATGAAATGTTGCTTTGTTTTTATTGATAACTTGAGTAAAGAGTAAACAAACCTTTTTTATTTTAGATTAGAGGTTTTATTCACAGTTCAAACAAAATGCTCTTGAATGATCATTTACCATATCCAAACAAATCATCACCTAGTTTCACAATTCAAGCAATAGTTCACTAATATTTCCAATACTAATCTTGCTCGATGAAATGATGTGTGGATTGTCTTCTTTGATTTTTAACACATGTCACATACATTCTATGTGTCTACAATTGATTATGACCACAAAGATGATTTGAACAAAAAAGTGAGTCAATTAATTTGCAAAACTTAATTTTGAATAATAAAAAGCCATATATCATATATCCTATCAAAGAAAGCACCATCCTGAATTCCAAAACCAATAAATACGAAAGAGTAAGAAAATCAGTATAAAATTTGATGAAATATTCTTCTTGTACATTGTAATGGTAAGGAAGAGTACAAAACCAATCTGGCAAGTATTCCAACACAAAACAAAGGAAGAATATTGGAATATGTACAATGGATGAAATTGGAAATATCATTAGAAGAGGATTTCATCCAAATTTCCTTTCTACCTCACCTATAAATCACTACTTATAATGTGATATGAAAACCCTCTTTAATTTCAACATTGCTTCAAGAATTTTCTAATTTTTTTCTTCACCTCACAGACATTAATGTGGGAACTCTTTTCTCTCTTTCAACTTTCTTAGCACTTGGTGTCCTTTTGAGTTTCACCAATCCAGCAACAACTTATTGGAGTAAGAAACTCAGATTCTGCATCTCCTTGAGAAATATTTGTAATGTCAATAAAATCAAAATGCAGCAAACACATCCAAAGCTGCTCAAAATATCAAAATGTCATCAAAACACATCCATTTTCTTTAAGAGGCTTGAATATGTTCTATACTTAGAAAACTTTTTTTAATATACTTAAAAATACCTTATAAGTAATAAAAAGAAGTTGAAGAGGTATAAAACATGTTCATTCACTAATGATAGCATTTACAAAATTGTTGAAAAGAAATAGGCATATGGTAGACTCTCATATAAACAAATAAGGCGTAAAATCAAGACAAATGAATTATGGTTGGAAGTTCATCACAATGTTCAATCTTTGATTGCAAGCCAAAATGCTTAAAGGACTATCAATTATTAATAATATTAACAATATTATTTAGGAGACGATCATAGAGCAATATACTTAAGTTTTAAGATGCAGAAGTTTACTTCAATTGTAGTCATATAAATAACTGCGATGGATCCTAAGCATTATTGTTTGATAGTATCATGATCCAGTCTTCTGTTAGCAAGCTATAAACTCAAAAACCAACCTGAACCTCTGTATAAAACTTATCAATCACTAAAGTGATAACAAAACAAAAATCTGAGAAATATCATAACATAATATTTGAGATTTGGGGAAATTGATAACCTTGAATTAAATGTCTTTGGGGATAATGGTTTATTGAAATGAGAAGACTTTATCACAGATAATGAGTTCAAGCAAATGAAATTATAAAAACTGGCATCACATTTCCATATCAGGACTACTATGAAAGTACCAACACAATTCAGAGTTCGGGTGCTTACACCGAAGCCCTTCCCCTTGCCAACGGGGCAGCAGGTTCGGCATCTACTAAAAAAGATAGCGTTGTACATACATCATACCTGAATCAAAAATATCTTTTTCCACAAATGGCTCTGACCATTACTATTATGATGCATATCTTATACAACTCTTATTCTAGAGATTGTGACCAAGATTCTAATGACAAACTACATAAAAGAAATAGTGCATAGTATCATACCACCAAATTGATTACCTTTTAGTAACAAAAGACTGAACTCACTTTAATACTGCCTAAAGTGATTATATGAGCTTTAAAGTGGTCAAATTGACTATACTTGTCATTGTGATGGTCCAATTAAGTTTCAAGAAAGAAAAAAAATATCAAACAAACCAACATATTCTTTCTATGCAATTTAAAATGATTACCAACATGAAGGGGCTATTCATATAAAAAATCAACGCATAAGTGTATCCATAAAATTTAGAAATGAAGTACCTAAATTTAGAGGTTATTTGTGCTAATGATACATGTAGTGGCTGTATGAATGGAATTGAGACATGCAACATAGGTAACCAAAGCCAAGGGAACTCCTAGACTATTTTAAAGTAGCAAGTAAAAATTATGATACAAAATTTGGATAAAAGACACAACTTACGCAAATATACAGTACCATAATATACTAACCATATGTGAAAGATATAAACAATAGAAAATGTAAAGTAGAAATGATCACCTCAAAAGAATTATCACTAAAATTGACAGAGCAGAAAAATATTCATACCTACAGAAAATTGTAATAATCGTTGTTGCCTCATTATTCAATGCAGCCACCATTCCATCTTTGGTAACATTGATATAAGGGCCCCGATCAATTGACGAATCCAATAATGTGTTTGGCATAGAGATCTGCATCCACATTAATAGAGAAAACGTCAATTTCAGTACCTGGAAATGATCTACATAGTGCTCCAAGATAATATCTTATAGAGCATTCAAAGATAGCATATAACAAAAGAAAAACTAAACATTAGTAAATAACCTTTACAGTAGCATATCTTCTACCTTTTTTTGTTTATGCATATAATGGCTAGAGTGTAATAGACTAAGAAATTCATTAGTAGCTCTCACCCACCTGCAATAGGCAAGAAAGATTTTTAGAAGCTGGTATTTAAAATGAACATTTTTCTAAGTAATTTCAACAGAAACCCAGTTGACCAAAAGCTTCAAAGATTTGAAGAATTAAAACCTATCATTGTTGTATACAAAACTATGAATACAAACAAATAAACAATCATAATAAATAACACACATTTCAATTCCAAACTCAATATGTACCCTAAACAAAGTGCACAGTACATCAATTAAGCTAAACCCTGCAAATTATACTCTTCAAATAAGCTAAAACATTCAATTTGACAGTCATGCTTTGGCTTTGTCTCAGAAACTGCATTGAAACTGAGTTTTGCTCACTCTTCATTTTGTTTGTAAATCTTCCTAAAAATCATAATAATATCACTAACTCAAATGAAATTATTGAGAATGAGTTTTTTTTAGCAAAACTTTCAAGAACCAGTTTTGGAAATTCTACTGGGTGATGGGAGATGAACAAAAAAATTTGAGAATTAAATATGAGACATTAAAACCAACTCTACCATCAAAACTGAAGAAGTATAGATCATGATAATGGAGTTATAACAACCATAAACTGTAAAAAAAATAAATTACCTCTTATAACATAAATAAGGGGAAAAATCTTTTTTTAACTCTCATGTAGGTTGATCTTAACTGAGCACTCAATCCATCTGCCAGTTCCTTCTGGATGCTCTTAGTCATTGCTTCTCCATTTGCAAAGCAATTTGGTTCAGGTAAAGAAATTGCTACAAAAATGACATATATTGGAAAACATAGCATAAAAGGTTTCTCAAAACAAAACTGAATTCTCAAATCAATACCATTTAGTTCAGATTTAAGCTAGTAATGAAAACAACAATTAATAACATCAACCCACTATATAAGACCACAATCCTTATAAGCACAAAAGTCTCTTCGGATGTGAACTAACCAAGGATGCAAAATAGTGATAAAAATTTCATTTAAGTTTCATTGTTGACACATGGAATTAAGCATCATAATGTAAGAGATGCAGGAAAAGAAACTACCTCTTATAACAGATGATCAAAACCTTCAAGCTAGATCAAAATTCATCCTTTATCTGCAAAAACAAACAATCTTAGCAAATGTCAATAGATAAATTTTGGGGAATCAGAAACGAAGTAGAAATTAAAGAAAAATGAAATTCTAATCCCAAACTGAATTAAATTGAGATTAAACTGATTAAAACCCTCAAAACAACAGCAATAGCTTTATTCCTAATTAAAACCCTAGAAGATGATAACAAATTGAGAAGACGATATTACCTCGACGACGTGAAAAGAGTCCCACGAGTTCTTGGAGTACAGTGGATTTGGTTTGTGGATCGGTGGATTTGATTCCACGAGGTGGTGGCATTTGTTGGGGAGAGAAATCGAAGAAACAAATTAAAAGGTTGGTGAGAGAGAGGGAGAGTGGTGTTGATGAGAACGGCGGAGGGACGGTGGTGGTGCGACGGAGGGAGCAGAGGAGAAGGAGGCATGAATGGATGAATTGAGTGAGAGAAAGAACGCAAACACAGTTCTGTTCTCTCCAGTTCTATTTATATGCTGCTGGAATATCACACTTGGAATGATTTTATTGGGAGCAACACATGGAGCCAATTGTTTCATAAATCAGCTATCATAAACCAGCAAACAGAGTAACAGACAATGGTTTACATAAACCAGCAAACATTAAATATGCCACTTGTCACTTATGGTTAGATCATGACCACTCAAACAATCCATTGGTTAAGAATGAATTAGGGTTTTGACTTAGGAGCTAGGGTTGAATTAGGGTTTGACACTAAGCTACTTTTAGTATAGTATATGTTGATGGATGTATTGGATTGGATTCTTTTGATTGAATGTTAATGGATTGTTAATGGATTAATGGATTACTTTGATCCATCCATTAACAATCCAAATCCATCCATTTTGACACCCCTACTACTAGACCTTCTATCTACTAGTTTGTTACTTTGTTATCTTTTGCATTTCATCTTTGTAATTGAGTCTTCCATTAATACAATTACTAGCTTTTTACCTTTATTTCATTCATACAGATACTGTTTTATTGTTTAATTCACACAAACCCTATCACAGCGAGATGCAGACAGCTGGATGCAGGGCATTTTTCCAGATGTCTGATGGTACATTATTGATTTATGTTAACTTTTCACTTATCTTTAAGCTTGTATAGTTATTTTACGTGTTTTTTATAACTTCTTTGTAGGTGGAATCCATGTAGGGTGGCCTCGAAGGTTATGATCTGATCAACATATATATGGTCACTCTCGCTGCCAGTTTTATATATAATTCTAATGATATGATATTACATTATATTTGGTGGATATGTTAGATATATGGGTAAGTGATTTGTTGGCTTCATTTAAGTAAATACCTTTTTTTCTACCTAGTGCTGATGTACTTGGCACTTTCAGGAGTTAGTGATTTAGTTATGCTTTATTATGATATTTATAAATGATAAGTACAAAGAAGTTAATTTTAAAATTAAGTTATGGAGAGAAACTTTTGAATCTAAGTATGATATATAGTCCTCTCTTTTCTTTTAATGTTACACTTGATTATGTAGTGTAATTATCATTTTGTGGACTTCAGAAAAGCTTTTAAGTCTTTTGGTTTGTATTTTGCAGGTTTTAATGAATGACAAAACGGTGAACACTCATGAAAGACAATATTATGAAAAGCATGAACCAACAAATTAATGTGATTAACATGCTTTTGTTGAGGCTTTGGTCACAGCTGAGGCAGCAAGATCTAAGTTATTACACTTCTATAGAAGGTTATCTGGTGAGTTCAGACAACAGATCTAAGTGCAATTTTTTATTATCGGCAAATTTGGCGGAATCGCAGTGTCTAACTTTTGTAATGGATCATTCAATTTTAGTATCTTGCTGCTATTAATTCTTACTTTTATATCTAACTTATGCAATGGAATGGTTTGCAGAGTATTCAGTGTTAGTTAAGGGAAATAACCAATTCTGAAGGGTTGATATTGTTTTTATCTTAAGTCCAATTATATGGGCATATGTGTAGAAGTTAAGTTCTGTTTGTGTTTGACAAACCTGGTATTTTTTCCCTTTCCACAATATTTTAGAACCAGAGGTACGACCGTACGACTAATTAGTGATTTGTTTACTTAAGTTTTTTCCTTGGATTTGATGGATTTGTGAATGTGTTTGGTTAAGCCTATTGTTATGGGTTTAGGTGGATTATGCACGAATGTTTCTTCTAAATTCTCAACTGAAACAGATTAATTAATTGGGCATGGTATAAGATTGGGGAAAATGGTATTGGAAATAATTCTGTGTCATAGGTGGATATTTTACTTGATTAGGGATCATTTCAAGAAAAGAAAAAGCAAGCCTCCCAAGTAGGGCAGGCATCTGGTAGTGGCACCAACAAGGTTGGCTTCACAACTCAGTTAAACACTAAAACTTGTGGGTTGAATCTGCTGGGGGGCAAAAACTCTAGGAAATTTCTATGAAGATTTGACAACTGAAAAATTTGGCGCATATTGTTGTGTCTTTCAAGGGTGACCAACATCGTTGCCATCGAGACTATGAGGAGGATGACTCTAACAATATGGATGATTCTATCGACAACGTAGATGATTAGATTATGCTTTATTCTAACTTTATTTAAGATTTTTTTTATTATAATGTGTATTTTGAGAATCGTGGTTTAATGTAATTTATATTGATGAAGTTAAATAAAATATCAGATTTTAGTCTATTTTTGCTTTTGTTGATTACATATTGGTGAATTTGATGTGAATTGGTATAATTATTATGAAAAACTAGTGAAACAAAACATAAGATATAGTATTATATATGATTACTCCTTTACCACTTCCCTTCTACGAAGCTCACTCCTTTTCTTTTTAACAATGTTGAAATCTCTACCCATCACTCAAAAAATAATGGCAACCCATAACAATGTTGATATAGTATTATATAAGATATAGTATTATATATTCTCTTTCTTACCATTGCAATTATGTGTTTTACTTCGGCGGTCTTTGTCGGTAATAAACTAGTTCTTTACCTAATTTTGTTGTGTTGCCAATAAAATGTCTTGCAGTTGTAGAATTTGAGAGAAAGATGTTTTAAATTCTTTTTTTTTTTAGATCTTGATTTTTAGAAATATTTTTTATGAAAATTTATACCATATATTTGAAATGACAATATCTTGTACATGAGATGATATTTATAATAACTTTTAGTTGAATGTAGCAAAAGTCGAATTCACAAATCAAGGAAATTGATTTATTTCGAGGAGTTGTCTAAATAAGTCGTTTTATTGCTCACTGATTGTAGAATAAGGGGCTACCATTTAGGTGGCAGTTGTTTTATTGGTTCGGGAGTTTGTTGTTGTACACGAACTTAACTTTTGTTGTGTTATCTCTTATCAATGAAATGTTTTGTAGTTGTAAAATTTGAGAGAGATGTTTTAAATTCTTATATTTTTGTTTTAAGAAGTGTTATCAATAAAATTTGTTATGTTATCAATGTAATATTTTGCAGTTGTGGATTTTGAGAGCGATATCTAAAATTCTTATATTTTTGTTTTAAATTTTGAATTTTAAAGACATTTTTTTATGAAAATTTATATCATAGGTTTTTTTGTTGACAAATTTATGTAATAACAACATTTATATCATAAGTTTGAAATGACAATAGTTTTTATATTAGATGATATTTCTAATAACGTTTAATTTATTGCAGCTGAAGCTGCAAAAATTTGCTTTATTTCGGGGAGTTGTCCAAATGAATCATTTAATTGTTCCACTCAATGTAAAACAATGGACATTGTAATAGTGGCACGGGCGCTTGTTGTTGTTATCTAAACATTTGAGAGATTTTTGTTTAATAATTGTCCTTTTCGAAATCAATATTGTAATTTCAATTAAATATAATATTACTGCATTTTTTTTATTTTAATAAAATGTTATATTTTATCATTATTATAAAATTTATCGTGACAACATATAAATAAAATAAAGATAAATCTTAATAATATGTATGTATTAAGTTAGATACAAGAATTGTGGTCACAGACTTACAACACTTTGGACACAAGATTTTGATATTTCTCACAAAAATGAGAGAAGTTAGAAAGAGAAAAAAAATTTAAATATAATTTCAAAATAATTAAATAATATCTATAATTTCACAACACTTTGTTTGTACACTAACTTAACTTTTGTTGTGTTATCACTTATCAATGAAATGTTTTGTAGTCGTAAAATTTGAGAGAGATGTTTTAAATCATGAATAAAATTCAACCTTCACAACTTGCTAAGGAGCAAAGAAACGAGACGAAATTATTTAAATCGCTTAAGTCTAGCATTAGGAAACCCAACAAAGGAATATATATATAGGATACAATTGCAAATGTTTTAGCACTTGACAAGGCTTATCCACTTCCTTTGTTAGGAGTTATGATTGAAAATTTTCCTCAAAAATATGAACCTGCTAATTGGTTGCCGACGAAAAAAATCATCTAGAAGCAACAAGATTTCTCAAATTAATGAAACAAAACAAAAGGGGTGGAAGAAGAATGGATGGAATGAAGGATTAGAAAGTGAAATTAAAGATGTATTAGAAGTTATGAAGAGAAAAGATATGGAAGATTATGAAAGATTAGGAAACTTGGTGTTGAAGATTAATAAGACATTGGCAATTGCAGGGCCTTTACTAACTGGAATTGCAGCAGTGGGGCCTACTTTTGTTGGTCAAGGTTCATGGGCATCTATAGTACCTGTTGTGGCTGGAGCATTGGCTACAGCAGTGAATTCTTTTGAAATTGGGAAGAAGTTTGTCATAATTAAGAGATCTTGCTAGAAAATCACCTTACTCTGGTGTTGAGGGAACTACAGTCGATGAATTTGCTAGCAAGTTGTTCTAAGTTATTTTTTTTCTTTCTTTCATGTTCTAACTTAACAATTCTTTGATTCAATTATAGTTATTCTTTAAGCTCATTGATCCTTTAGAGTTTCTTATTTTTGTGTACATTTGCTTGTAGAGAAATTAGTTATTAGTTGAAATTCAATTAACCACCAACTAATATTATTACATTATAATAAGTAAGATTTTATGTACGTTAGGTTAATCACCAACTAGTGATTTGTCCTTGGTGTCTCTGCAATACATGCATACAGGTCTATGCTTTATATAAATCAACCATTTTTCTTTTTAAATGATATGCATCATCATTGAATACAATAAATCAATCACTTTTAAATGAGATGGATAGAATATTTTGACTATAACTACAGACAAATTGTTTAAAACTAACAGTCACTTAAAAAAATTAGCCAGCAAATAAAAATATAGAAAAAGGAGGTGGCATCAGGGATATTCCAAAAAATCAATACTACTCTTATTACCACACCCTAGCCCCTATGGATACAGATCAAACTTCAAAGGGTTGACGGCTAGAAATACATACAATTATTCAGTTTCTTTTATTCAAGTGGTGAGACATATTGATCATAAGCATTCTTCATCTAAATGCATACCATCAATTATTGAATTTTCTTTCATTCTTTTTATTCTGCCCATCATCAAGGCAAAGAAACAAGATGATTTTTTTCCTCTGTCCTTTTTCATTCTGCTCACAGTGATGTTGTTCATCTCTCTTTCTTCTTTTCTTTGTTCTTTTTTCTTTTTCTTTTCAATTAAATGATTAAAACATGGTTCAACTCTTTAAATCGCTTGAACCGGCGGTTTTATACAGTTTTACCGGTTTTATAGCGGTTTTCTGGTTCTGAGTTCTAGCGGTGCTAAGTTCTATCAGGTTCTGGGAAGAAAAATTAAAAAAAAAAACTTTTTCAACACATTACCATCATTCCCTATGGTTGGAAAAAAAAACATTTAAAAAAAAATCCAGTTTTGTACCATACCGCCACATGTTGTGGCTAGCAAAAAAGAATTATAAAAAAAAAAAATACAGGGGATGTACAATACCGCCACGGGGTGGCAGAAGTAATAAAGAAAAGTCAAAAGTGTAGTATTTTGAATTTTTTTTTTCAAAGTGTGGCAGTTTGGTATTTTCCATTTGAAAGTGTGGCATTTTAGTGAAAAAGCCAAAAAAAATGATAATACAAAAACGTTCATGTTACTATTTTATATAGTTAACACAAAGACAGTGCAAATATGATTCAGAATAAACAATCAATTTAATCCTAAACTCTCATCATTTTTCAATTTAGTCTCTAAAATGTATAAATATATTAAGTAGTCCATAAATTGAAGAATTTTATATACTTAATCGTAGGGTCTATTTGTTATAGTTACATAGTATTGCGACCTCAAGTCTGCAACAATGCGTTTCTGATGTATTATTGTCCGTATTGAATCTTGTGTGTATGTAAGCACTCACGGATTTGTCCCTGAAAGGTGCATCGTTGGTTGAGAAATGTGAGTGTTGACCTCCAATTGAGGATAAGAAAGCTTATGCACCAATGTTTCGATCTCAAGACCGCAACACCGTGTTTCTGAGGTATTATTTGCTTTTGGCATTGTGTGAGCCCTCACAATTTTGTCCTTTATGAAAGGCACCTTGTTGGGTTGAATAGTGTGACTGTTGTATATAAACTATCATGATATAAATAAATGCAAGCTCCTCGTTATTTATTTTCTAAGCAACAAAGATTCAAACTGTTCATTATTCAAACCTGCAACCACCTGAGCAAATAACGTATCAGCTTCATTATAGTATCACATATCCTAATAAGTTGAATAAAAGACATGGTGAAATTTAACAAAAACATACTAAAGATTGACCCACACCTAGCAAGCATTATCATAACTACACAAAATTTATTAGACATGTATAAACTAAATATATGAATAAATATCTCAACAATAAGGACTAACTTAAAACAATACCAGATGCAACCTATATCTTTATTTTTACTTTACCTTCAGAATTATATTATGTAAGTGATTTTCCTTCTTTGTACATGCCACTTGATTTAGAAATTGATAGCATATGTGAAGTAGCCCATAAAAATTATAATGACTCTTTCCACTCTTTAGCTCCTACAATTGAATCTTGCAAAAGTAATTGAATTTCACACTGAATTTGACACCAAAATTGCAAGAATGAGATAAAAGTATAACAGTAACCTTATACTAGCTTCAAATTCTTTGATTTGTAGATAAAGAGAAGAAAACTAAAAGGAGCAACTCAGTTCTCCCATTATATTAACAGACTACCTTCTTAAACATAAATTGAACCACCAATTTAATGCTCTCCCAATATCAATAGCTCTCTTCATTACATAAACCATTTAATAAAATCAACCATTAGTGATAATATAATAAATAACATACTATTGATAGTGTTCATGTGTCACTTTCACAACAGCATATGGCATGGTTTCATTGTAACATTTTAAGTTTAATAAACCCGGAAGACCACCCCTAACATTGTAACCTTAAAACAACAATGTAAAGATATATTAAACTCTGCTTTACAAGAAACCAATCAAACATACAAAGTTTCTTGCATATTTTCCAATTTTCAAATTTTAATCCAACTATATATAGTTCCAAAACCATTAGCATTTGCATCTATGTAACCAACTGTTTTATGCAAAATAACGAAGAAAAAAAATACAAAAGTTGAGTACTTGCGCATGCAGATGCAGGAGTCCATAAAACAACAGAATTACCTTCGAATGCAGTCGCACCACCAAACAGAATCAGCCTCAGCCCAATGTATCCCGTCACGTAACACAAACACTCCATCTTCACAAATAAAACAAACTATCTTCACAGCTTATGCAACCAATTCATTATCTTATAAAAAGTATTTCTTGCTATTTATTGGCCCTATTAAGAAAATCAAATAAATCCAAAACCTTCAATTTCACAAACCTTATTGATTGATTCAAATATAAAAATCAATGAAATCCAAACCTTAGCTTAATAATTTAAAAAAAAAAACTTACTTTTCATCGTCTTGGCATCTTCTGCAGCAGCCTTAGGAGCAATTTCATTCATATCAATAGCTTTAGATCCAATTGCTTGTTTTGTAGTATGGCTGATACCTGTTATTTAGCAAAGATCCAATTTCATAAACGCAAGTTTTCTAGATATGTACATTACAACTCACATTAAATTATTTAGCATAGATCCAATTAGAGAATTGTTTTCATGCTGAGCTTAAATAGTAGTCAAAATTTAGAGCTCCATGATCCAAAAGTTCTGTTGAAGTATCTATTTTATCTTATATCTTCAACAGTTTCTCCTTTAACTTCTTTCAAATTTTCAAATGGTACAATCCCTACAACTCATGCTAGAACTTTATGAGTTGGAGAAGACATTGACAAATATATCAATTCTTACAGTGAATTTTCTTACAGTGAACTTTATGTATTGGTAGAGCCTCATATTACCAACCTATCTTTGGAATAAAATTACACAAACAATCTTACAAATTTTACATTCCATTTCACTTTTACTAAAATAGATTCACTACATTCTAACCATAACCTAGTTATTTATCTCATGGATACCAAGTAAAACTACCTTCACAAAACCTAATCACCTTAAAATTGGTGAGATGGAATTCAAATAATAATGAAAAATCACAAGAAACTATTTAGAATCGAAAACTGTTACCACCACCACCGCCATGGATAGGTTAGTGAAGCAAAGTTCAAGGAAGTGGAGTTTCACTTTCAGAAGAACCAAAAGAGACAACTCTAACTCTAAGAGTGTGTTTGGATGGAGAATTCCAAAAATTAAAGGGATTTTAAATACTATGCAATTCAATTGATTCAATTGAATTATCTTGTTATTCAAATTTCATTGTTTGGATAAAGTGGTGAAATTTCATCAATTATAAAATTCTTTGTTTGGATAATATAATTGAATTTCCTTCATTTAATATTATTTATTTAAATAAAACCGATCTTAAACCCAAAAAATCTGCAGAAAACCTAAAATCGACCAAAAATCCTAAAATTGACTATAACCCCAAAAATCGGTTGAAAATCCAAAAAATCGGTCGAAAAACCTAAAATCGGCCAAAAACCGACTATAAATCATAAAATCGGTCGAAAACCCTAAAATCGACTATAACCCCAAAAATCGGTCAAAAAAACCTAAAATCGACTTTAAACCATAAAATCGGCCGAAAACCCTAAAAATGACTATAAACCCTAAAATCGGACGAAAACAAAAAAATCGGTCGAATAAACTTAAAATCGGTCGAAAACCTAAAAAATCGGCCGGAAAACCTAAAATCAGCCAAAAACCCTAAAATCGCCTATCAACCATAAAATCGACCGAAAAACCTAAAATTGGCCAAAAGCCCTAAAATCGACCCTAAACCCAAACAATCAGCCGAAAAACCTAAAATCGGACGATTTAGGTTTTTCGGCCGATTTTTGGGTCCTGGTTAGATTTTCGGTCGATTTAAGTTTTTCTGCTGATTTTTGCGTTCTGGTCGGGTTTATGGTCGAATTTTGGGTTTTCAGCTGATTTTACGATTTTTAGCCGATTTTAGGATTTTCGGTTTTTCAGCGATTTTTTGGGTCCCGGTCGAGTTTTCTATCAATTTTAGGGTTTTCAGCCGATTTTTGTTTTTTTTCCCCGATTTTAGGGTCCTAACCGAGTTTTCAGCCAAATTTAGGGATTTTAGATATTTAAAGGATTTTACGGCGATTTTGGGTATTTTGACGTTTTCGGTTGATTTTGGGTTTTATAGCCGATTTTAGATTTTCAGTCGATTTTTGGGTTCTGGTCTGATTTATGGGTTTTTGGCCAATTTTAGGGTCTTTAGCCTATTTTATGTTTTTCGTGCAATTTTAGGGTTTATAGCCTATTTTACGTATTTTAACGTTTTTGGTTGATTTTGGGGTTTATAGCATATTTTTGGTTTTTCGGCTGATTTTTGGGCTCTGGTCAGGTTTAAAGTCGTTTTTTGAGTTTTCAGTCGATTTTAGAGTTATAGCAAATTTAGGTATTTCGACTAATTTTTGGGTTCTGATCAAGTTTAGGGTTGATTTTTGGGTTTTCGGTCAATTTTAGAGTTTTTAGCTGATTTTAGGCTTTCTTGCCGATTTTTGGGTTCTGGTCGGGTTTAGGGTCGATTTTTTGGTTTTCAGCCAAATTTTAGGGTTTTCGGCCGATTTAAGGTATTTTAACCCGTTTTGGGATTTGGGTCGTGTTTAAGGTCGATTTTAGATTTTTCGACTGATTTTATGTTTTTCAATCAATTTGTAATTTTTTAAAGTTTATAGAGAGGAAGGGATTTAAAATTCCTTGCTTTTAGGTGTCATTTGAAATTACAAAAATTTGGCTTGAACAAAATACTTCGTAAAATTCCATCATTTTGGAAATTCTTCAAAGTATCATCCAAACAATGAAATTTACCTCAAATCATTTGAAATCGACCTAAAATCGGCCAAAAAACATAAAATCGACTATAAACCATCAAATCGGCCGAAAAACATAAATCAGGATAAAACCATAAAATCGACCCTAAACCCAAAAAAACAGCCGAAAAACCTAAAATCGGACGATTTAGGTTTTTCGGCCGGTTTTTTGGGTTTTTGGCCGATTATAGGTTTTTCAACAATTTTGGGGTCCTAGTCGGGTTTTCAGCAGATTTTAGGGTTTTTGGTGGATTTTAGGTTTTTCTGCTGATTTTTGTGTTCTGGTCGGATTTATGGTCGATTTCTGGGTTTTCAGATGATTTTTTGGATTTTCAGCCGATTTTAGGTTTTTTGGCCGATTTTAGGGTTTTCGGGCGATCTTAGGTATTTTGACGGTTTTCGGTTGATATTGGGTTTTATAGCCGATTTTAGGTTTTTCGGCCGATTTTTGGGTTCTGATAAAGTTTAGGGTCGATTTTTGGGTTTTCGGCCAATTTTAGGGTTTTTAGCCGATTTTATGTTTTTCGGCCGATTTTAGGTTTTTCGGACGATTTTAGGGTTTATAGCCGATTTTACGTATTTTAACGGTTTTCGGTTGATTTTCGGGTTTATAGCATATTTTTAGTTTTCGGCCAATTTTTGGGTTCTGGTCAGGTTTAGGGTCGATTTTTGGATTTTCGGTCGATTTTAGAGTTTTTAGCTGATTTTAGGTTTTTCGGCCGATTTTTGGGTTCTGGTCGGGTTTAGGGTCGATTTTTTGGTTTTCAGCCAATTTTAGGTTTTTCGGCTGATTTTAGGTATTTTAACCCATTTTGGGGTTTAGGTCGTGTTTAAGGTCGATTTTAGATTTTTCGGCTGATTTTATATTTTTCAATCAATTTGTAATTTTTTAAAGTTTATAGAGAGGTAGGAATTTGAAATTCCTTGCTTTTAGGTGTCATTTGAAATTCCATAAATTTTACTTGAACAAAATACTTCATAAAATTCCATCATTTTGGAAATTCTTCAAATTATCATCCAAACAATGGAATTTACCTCAAATCATTTGAATTCCCTCAAAACATTACATTACCTCAAAACATTCCCCCATCCAAACACACTCTAAGCATTAAAATAACAAAGTTGAAAAAGTATGGAGAATCTAGATCTTGGAATACGATGCTACTAGAAGCAGCTGACGGATAGTTGAAGCAGCTGACGGAACGATGCTACTAGAAGCAGAGACGGCTATAGAACGAAAAAACGTCGAAGTGAGGTGGAGGTTCCGTACGGAGGTCTAGGGTTCTTAATTCTCACTTCTCTCGACTAGAACAAAAAAGGGAATTTTGAGAGATTGAGCGATTTAGTGATTTAAGGTGAAGAGATTCGAGAGTGAGCTTTGATAACTGAACGATGAAGAGATTGGAGAAGGATTGAGGAACTCTCGACCGGAAACGACGAAGAGAGTGGCACCGATATGGTGTGGGTTTTAAGGATTTCTCAACCTTTGAGTGTATTGTGTTTTGTTTGCTGAGATTTTTTTATTTATTTTGGTAAAATTGAGTGATAACATGAATTATAAAATATTTTAGCCTTTAATTGAGTGATAACAAAATATTTTTTATTTTAAAACACAATAATAATTTTTTAGTGATTTTACATTTGCGTCTGATTTGTTGGACGCTAATAATCAGTCTCCAATTTGGTCTCTATAGTGACCGATATAGTAACCCAGGGGCGTCCTGCACACATGTGCAGGATGTGCGACGGCATCGGGCCTCAAAATTTTGAGGGCCTCAATTCAAAATTTTGATGTCCTATAATATTGCTTATGTATTATTTATACCTATAAAATATCATATGTATATTAATAGATTAATTTTTAGGCACTAAAATAAGATTTATATAATGTTAATGTTCATAAAATATCATAAGAGTATCAATAGATTAGTATCTATAGTCGTAAATATAGTTCTAGTCCATTTTAATTTTTGCATAAAATTTAATCTTAGATTAGGATGTTCCTTTTTTACCGTTATATACAAAAATAATTATTTTGTATTTCTTGTCCCATTTGATTATGTTTACAAGAATAAGAATGATTTTTTATTTATTTATATTATATGTGATTTAAATCAACAATTTTTAAAAAATATATAATATTAAGAGGCCACTTTTATGTTTTGCACAGAGTCTCCTAAAACTCGGGGACGCCCCTGTAGTAACCGATTATGTTTTGCTTTTGAGCTCAAAAAATTGGTCTCTAAATCGGTCTCTGTAGAGACCGAAATATTGGTCACTAATTTTCGGTTGCCAATTCGGTCTCTATAATTAGGCAGTGACCGATTTAGAGACCAAATAATTTTTTACTTTCACGGTCGAAATTTCGGTCTCTAATTCGGTCTCTAAAGTGACCAAAAAAATTCGGTCACTAAATCGGTCTTTAAACGCAAGATTTCTAGTAGTGTCATTCAATACTGGGGTTTGATTCCCATGAAAATCACCCAAGTATCGGTTGCGGAGGCTAGCCCATTAGCAATACTACGGCCGCAATTTAAAACCTTTGTTCACACCTTGGTATGAGGATGATAGGCTCAATGTTGTCAAAACCGGACCGGACCGGGAACCGGACCCATAGCCGGTCCGGTCACAGCTTAAAATCGGTCTGCAAACAAACCGGGAAAAAACCGAAAAAATCGGTCTGCCACACATTTAACTCTTCTTTATTGCTTCCACCACCCCTGTAACGGTATTGTACCGGAAAAAGTTCTAGAAGTCAGTCCCACCATGTGCAGTGACGGTATTATACTGCTTCCAATTTTGTTCATTTTGTCTTATTCCAGCCACATAGAGCGGCGGTATCCTTCCAATTTCTTTGTGAAAAGGACAAGTTGTTCACATGAGCACTATAGCTATAGGGACATAATCCATGGCCCCACCTAAGAGTAGTAAACCTCTACCAATTTCATTCTCTGTTGGACAAATGAATCGGGAAAATTAAAACGACTTCTCTTCCTAGTTTTTATTTTAATTTAACAATTGGTCTTATTAAAATTGGTCCCTAAACTATTCATTAAACTGCTTAAAAAAATCGGTTCCTAAACTTTAATTTTGTTCGTCACATTAATTTATTTATTAGTTTTTTTTAAAAATGTCAACTTTATTTTTTGTTATTCTTTAGATGCACGCATAAATGATTTATTTATAAGTAATATTGTTAGTTGTGCTAAGAAATATGATTATAAGTTTGGACACATTTCTTAAACTCGAGTTAAACCAATTCATATTCAGTCGAACATAGACAAGTTCGATTCGACTTATTTTCAGTTCTAAATAAATCTACAACGCATTTTTACATGTGCTTGACACGGTTCTGGGTACTAGTAAGGAGAATGTTAACATGTGCCTTTAATGGCACATGTTAAGAATACAAATGTGGTAAAAATTTATTGCAATTTGTGTATTCATCAATTACTTGAACATTAAATGTTTTGTATCATTAAATGCAAAATTTCTATCCCAAGTGTTATCTTATTAATTTTAGATTAATAAAAGTTGGCTCCGTTGGTAAGAGATTTATTAATTTTTTCACAAAGGCGTGACATGGCTCCGACTATAAGGGTAAATACATTTGTAATTAGTGTTTCCTAAAAGAAGAAGATAGTGGAGACCGGACATAGAAGTTTCGGTCTATTCACAATAGGACAAACTCAAATTTGAGTCCTGACATTAGATAATTAAATTCATTTTCATAGATTTTTGCTTCTAAATAGTTTATTGTCGTATCTAATCTTTTAAATATTATACTCAAGAAAAATTAATATTTATTAATTAAAAATATTCATTTTCTCATAGGTGTCATACCCCAATTTTTGACCTAAGATTCCACCCTCTTTTTGCATCATTGCATAACACCAGTAATCATGAAAAGGTTCAAAAAGTCAAAGATTAGAGTTTTGGAATATTTTCTAAGTACAAATCTTTATGATCATTTATCCAACTTCACAAGATAAATTTGAGCAATTTACAAATTCATTTGAGATGCTTGATGACTGCTCTTAAACAGAGCATTTGATACTACAAGTTGATGAAACATTTGATGCCAAAAGGTTTCTTGAAGTGAAAAAAATCGAAGTGGAAATTCAAGGTCTCATTACTTTTGAAATTCTCAAACACAAATTTTTTTCTAAGAGTTTCGACCTTTCCAAGTGCATGACTTTATGGACAATTTGCGATCAATTCGAGCAATAAGTTTTCATGCTGGAGGAATTTATTTGAAGGTGGAATGGCACACTTCATTATTAGATAAGTATTAAACCAAAATCTCATGGAAATTGGAAGATACAAAGTTCCAAAGTTGAGGATTCAGAGTTGTGAAAATGGCCAGAAACATTGAAAATGTTTCTAAGTGTTTTTCAGTGACAATGTGCATTTGTTATGGCCATTTGGCTATATTATCCAAGTTGATTCAAATCCAATGTTCAACATGAAAGTTGTAGTATGCCATGTCATCTTCCCATTGATACCAAGAGCGTGGGTTTTGGTTACTTGAGTGTGAAGTTACGAATTTTCAATTAAGCCATGGTAGAGTTAATTTTGAGATCAGATTACAAGTTATTTTTCTTGGACAACTTTGCTCCTTTTCCTAAAGCTCCTTTTTTTCCTTTTCCTTTCATAGATTGAAGACATGTGGCAGTAATAAATCTTATGGTTATAATTTAAAAGACCATAATTAAATAAATAAAAATTAAAAAATAACACAAAAGAATGAAAGCACCATATGTGGTTTTCCATCTTCTTTATCACCCCTGCCAACCTCCTCAGTCACAACCACTGCCGCCGACGCCACTTTCCGACCGTCACTGGGCGACGGTTTGGCAGTTCTCAATCGAAAATCTGTTAAAAAAATTACTTATCGAGTTAACTAGATCTGAAAAAGAATTGTGATAAACAAAAAACAAACAAATTGAGAATCTGTTAGACTGTTAGTTTTGTGTTTCTTTTTAAACCATTCGCCTCCATAGTGCTTCTTCTAGCTTCTCTAATCTTGTCCATTCCACAAATCACCAAAGATTTTGTTCTATTTTTTTTCCACCGATTAAATAATTTATTATTATTATTATTATTATTATTATTATTATTATTATTATTATTATTATTATTATGTGGTGAATCATAATCAACGGAAACAAATTCATTCACCGCTGACCATAACCAATGAAGCACAAATAGTACAATTGATGATTCTCAGAATTATATTTATATATATATCAGAGAAATCTTTTGAGTTCTTAGTGTGTGGTGGTTTATTGAGAAAAGGGAAGGAAAACTGCCGTCCTGTGACAGCCGAAAAGTGGCATTGATGGCGGTGACTAAGGCGGAGGAGGTTGGTAGGGGTGATGAAGAAGATGGAAAGAGTTCCGGTGAACACGCTTTGTTTTTTAATTTTTACGGTCTTCAAATTATAGCCATCGGATTTATTACTACCACATGTCTTCAATCAATGAAAGGAAAAGGAAAAAAAGGAGCCTTAGAAAAAGGAGCAAAGTTGTTCTCGTCCAAACAAAGGTATGGCCTCATGATCCACAAAACCTCTCATGTGAACCTTATATTCTCAGTTTTTACTGATGTTTAGCATGATCAACATTTCATTATACAAAGAATGCATGCATTGCCCAAGTTTCATACCACAAATGGATCAAAAGTGAAAAGCTCTTTTTGCCAAAATCTCCAAAATCTTGCTTTATGTCCATAAGCCTTGTGAATACCATTTTGCTCTGAATACACTTCACCTATGCATCAGAAGTAAGGTAAAACACCTTCAATGAACCACCAAACATTTCATTTTGCCATTGAATTCAAACGAGGACCAAAGACATTTTTGAACCAAATCTCAAATTGCAAGCAAATCAGCCTCAATTTATTCTTCAAAGACACTCCATGTCTGATCCTCAGACACATTTCGACCTCTATAAAAGGCCCTCAAGCCTCAGAACTCATTCATCCACAAATTCACCAAAAAACTCCATTATTACACTTTCAAAAACCATAATTTTGAAACTTGAATTTCCTCCAAGTTTCTTCTATCAAAACACCATCCATAGATCATAACAAAGCTTCTTTATTCATTGATCATCAACTGTAACACCTCCATTACCATCTACCAATTCCCAATTTTCGTCACTTTCAACTTGAATTGGGTATAACATTTCAGAATGTTTCAAGGAAAAGTAACTATACCATTACACTCCTAGAGACTCAAGGAAGCTAAATGGATCTTTATTTCTCATCTGTAACTGCAAAGAAGAGGCATTGGACCTTGCTCCAATTGGTAAATTTTCGTGACTTTGAACTCCATCATATATATGCATTATTTTTGAACGATTTGTGAAGCACAAATGTAGACCATAATGTGAGTAGTAAAAGCCCTAAACTCTGGGGCATTTATGGTTCATGTATGCAATTTAATTTTAAACTTAAAAGTTAGGGTTCTTATGGTTTTTGGTTGATTTTGCGTTACACGTTTCGAATAATTTAAATTAAATGAGATGGTTGGTTTCCTCATAGAATTATGAGAAAAATGTTGTATTTATACGTTTCATTTGGTGCCATAAGTAAAAATCATGAATTTGAATTTTTGGTGTCTAGAGGTTGAAGATGAAGTGCAGTTGGTTTCAGTTTTAAATGTTGTATTAATATATATAAATGTTGTGCTGCTAGTTATCAAAATGCGCGCCTTGGCACAGTTGGTGTGTTTTTTGGCTGACAATGCATATAAAAGTTGATTTTTTTTAAAATAAAAAAAAAACAGAATGCAAAATTGGTGGTGACCAAGAGTTGAACTAGGGACCTTCAACCCCAAAAACAACCTTAAAAGTAAAAACACACCACTTATCAGTAGACTACAAGCACAAACATGATAACATTTCGTCCAAACTGATATATAATGCATTTATCATTACAAAAATACTATGGGCATTATGATAATTTTCTATATTTTGGGGTGGGCCGCAGCTCGGCTGTGCCACCACTGGCTCCGCCACTGAGTGGCATACTTGTTGATTTTACATCCAAGTGAGAGTCTTTCCCTATTGTGAAGCAAAGATCCATCTTCATCATGTTTGTGGTGGATTAAAGGAGTTTTAACTTAAAATGACAACTTGTCTCTTCTCCTAAAACCAATCAAACAAACAACTTTGTTATTTTTACCCCGAACTACGAGGTTTTGATCCTTCATTGGTACGTAGGCATAGACTTTCATGTCTTTCCAAATCAAAAATTAATAAAAAGATATTTCTTTTCTCATCTCCTCAATCATTTACAAGCAAACAATTTTAGCCAAAAACATATATATTACAAGAGGTTCATATAGAGTACTATAGATGTTTCGGGTGCTAATACCTTCCCTTTGCATAATCAAACCCCGTACCTTGATCTCTTACTGCATTGCTTATTGCTTTATTGCTTCTTTAACTTTGCATGTTTATTTGTGGGTTTTATTCGATCTTTTCCCTTCCCTTGGAAAAATTAAAGTTCGGTGGTGAATTTTTATTTTGCGAGTCAAAGTTAATCAATAGCCTTGATCTCCAAAAATCACCGCGACAATAGGTAAGTTTAACTTGTAAAGAGTTTATTCCCGCATCTAATATTTTTAATATTATACTTAAGGAATATTAATATTTCTTAAATAAAAATATATTAATATATAGTCTATATTAAACATTTATTCATTTACGTGTAAAATATTCATATGTGTGTGTAAGATTATGTTGTACACACCCACACCATTAATGTTTTTTAAAAATAAAAATTTTAATATAATATTTCTACTATATTAATTCATATTAGTTAAAATAATAATCTTATTTCTATTAAAAAGTGCATAAAATAAAATAACAAAAAAATATTTGGTTCTTCATGAGAATTGAATCTGCCCCTTTCACTATAGTTAGTTTATTTATAGAAGAAAATATCGTAAAAACTTTTAATTTTTGGTTTTTGTGGGAACCGGACCGCGTTCCTTTGACTAAAACTAATGTAGTATGAAATTAAGGAGGATTTATACAATAAAATAAAAAATTTAATCTTTGGCTTTGGTGGGAGTCGCACCGCGTTCCTTTGACTAAGAGGGGTGTATTGGATATTTGTATTGGGATTTCAAATGATTTTAAAAGACTTTTTTATGATATAAAAATCTTGTGGTATTGTTAGGCATAAATTTGGTGTATGTTTATTTTAAAATTATTGGTAGTCCAATTAAAATATATATATGCCAAAATATTAAAGATAATAATTGCATGATTAAATGTCACTAATGCTGATATTCGAATGCATCGAAATGGTTCATAGTTGAGTGATACTTGCAGCTTCGAAGGATTCTATCGGAGGAAAGAATTCTTGAGTTTGAGACTTAAAGACATCGAAGCGAAGGGAAAAGCTGCAGAAGTGGGCTTTTGAGATGTGGCCCAATACATAAGCCCAAAGTTTCAATTCGAAGCTAGCGTGCGAAAGAAGCGGAGATATGGAGATCGTGGGCAAACGAAGGAGAATCCTGAGGTGTTCAGATGATCAAGAGCAGTTACCTTAGTGTAGAA